>CAKNYM010049007.1:0-28381 GCA_932195095.1 Andricus curvator
AGTAAATGTCGCGATATTGATTTAAAATTAAATTTATGTATTTGGTTCAAAATTCATTTTTTCGGTAGAAAATTATTCTTATTGGTTAAAAATTTATCTTTTTCAATGAAAAATCAACTAACTGGTTGAAAATTCGTCTATTTTACTGAAAATTTAACTCTTTTGCTAGAAATTTAATCTTTTTTGGTTTGAAATGCAACTTTTTACTTCAAAATTAATTATCTGTTTTCGTTGAGGATTCAACCATATTGTTAAACATTCGTCTTTTGGTTGAAGATTCACTCGAAGATTCATCATGTTAGTTGAAAATTTAACTATTTTGTTAAAAATTCTTCTTTTTTATGTTTGAAAATTGATGGTTTTATCTACTGGGATTTACTATGAATGTATTATAAGATAATAAAAATAATTTCATGTATTTTAATAAGATTTCTCAATTTTCCACATTTCCTTCATTTTGATAATACATCGACCAATAGATATAGCATTTTTACGATTTCCAGTGAATGTAGGGGAATATCTTCAAGGTTGGACATAGTTTTGACTATTGTCCATATCTTTTGTTTAAAAAATAATTCCAGTAGGTACTTTAATAGAGCACAAAAGTTAGATTAAAATATTACAAATTTTGTGACTTAGAAGGTAATTACTTCGACTGAAAGAAAAATAAGAATAAAAAAAAATGTAGTCAAGGTTGGCCCATGTAGTCAAGGTTAGACAACCACCAAAAACTAATGTAAGAACATTTTCTACGAAAAAGGGCAACGAATTTCTTTATTTTTTAATCGGAATAGAGCAAAAAAATCTTAATGACTCATTCTGACTCACAATTTTTACAAATGAAGTAACTCCTCGTGATATTTGCGCATTTTAAATGCACTTCTCTATTGCATTCAATGCACGCAATAGAGTTGTGCCTGATGGAACATTGCGGCATCGTTTTCAAGTTATATAATGTTATTTTTGTTATTATGTTACAATATCTTCGCTGAAAAAAAAAATTTGGGTGGTCCAACCTTGACAACATGCATTATTACCAGATTGTGACACGCCGCAGCCAAACGAGTTATGAAAGAAAGTAACCCCCATAGCACGTTGTTAATTATAAAGTACATGACACAAAAAAATGCTTACCGTGAGGGTTCCATGCTTTGGATTCGAGTTATTAGCCTTTTTCAGAGGTTAATGAAAAAATTTTTGTGTTTCGGAAAACGACAAGTCAGCACTACACTTTTCACGAACGAGCTTTGGATAGACAACCTCATGCAAAAGTTTGGTACTACCTTAAGCAGTGTTGATACGCTGGTTAATAAGTGTCGCCTGTAAAATACGGAAAAAAATCACGACATTAAGCCGTGAGTGCATGCAGGCGAATAAGTGCCACCTTGAATTCAGGGAATTAGACCAAAGAAAAGCATTCGTCTCCATGCCGGCATTAGGGCTATTGCCCGGGCATTAGGCCTAATGCCGTATTTGGCTTAATGCCTACGACATATATATAATCTAAAGTAAGCTTATTCACTAGATCCAGCTTCGATATTCAACGCAAAAAACGTCTAATGTTTCTTATTTTGCAACAGCAAAGGTCCGCATCTATTTTCTTTTCTTCGTATTTGCGGAAAGCAAACCTTATGTCTTTTCCACTTAACTCAAATAGTGGACTTGCACATGCAGGAGTGAAATCTCGTGTGATTTTTCACACTTAGAATACAGGCCTTTGCCGGCGTATTATAGTAAGTTTGTCAAAGTATATTATTTTAAATGTTAAAATTTCTCCTCGGATGAACGTAAAGTTAATGAATAAATTTTTTCCGTATAGAAGTTCCGTCCCAAGTATAATCAGAAAAAATATATAAAAAACATCAAATATGTAACATAAGCCTGCGCTTGTAAGGATTCTTAGTCTTCTAAAATTTAGTTCGACAATATATTTCTCAGGCGTAACATTTTATTTTATGGGGCGATTCAATCGTGCTTACTGCGTCAAATTGATTTCCGATTGGCCCAGGTTTTTTGATATTTGTAGGTCAGGGTTTATATTTCTACTTAGTTGATTCATCAACTGTTTTCCTTCTTTTGCCGTTTCTCTTTCACTGCTTTTCTTCTTCAGACATAAAGTCCTTTTGCTGCCTGCTCTTTCGATTCTGCCCTCTTTCGGTAGACCTTCAGCGGTAGATCGGACGTCGATACTACTACCTACTCACCTCCAGTTGCAGAAAAGAAGCTGCAAGAATTTCAAAGGGTGAGTTCTTTCATGCGAAGGAACCTCTTAGCCTCACCTCGCTTCTTATCGACAGCCTGTCCCTTGTTTCCTTCTATCTCTATGACCTAATCCCGACGGGTTGGGATTCTCTGTTTTTTGTGGTACAGGTTTCGCGATGAGTATAACAAGATATGCCTAATTTTTGAAACAGGGTATTTTTAGAGGGCCTTACGGAAAGAAATTTTGTAGCAATACTTGCTATTCTAATATTCATAGTTATAGTATAGTCAATTATGATTGAGAGAAATTAAGTAAATGTACAAATTGTAGCTTACTTGAGAAAGTCTAAACTGTGGCAATTTTTTTATTATTGTTCGTAAAGCCTTTTTTCAAAAAATTTGTATGGATTGTTGCTTTCGGTGAGGAAATGCATAAAAAGGTGTATAGAAGGATTTACAGAGAATAAAGAAAGCTTCCAAATGAGTCGCCATCGAACCATCTCACTATTAGTCCAGACGCCAACCCAATTTCCGTCGGATCAACAAGGTTCAGTCAGTTTTTCTCTTGATTCTTTTGTAAACTGACTTGCTGAATCCATAATTCTTATGCATTTCCATGCAAAATGTACAGCTCTGAAGATATTCGCAATTAATTATTTCAATAAATATAACATTTAATATGTAACATTTTTGAAATTTGTGTCTATTCTCTTGTTAGACAAAATCATGAGAAACAATAGTTGTTCATCATGTTTTTTCTCCGACGAATATTTATTGCACTGTATCAAATAATGTACGCGAAGAAATGGATCTAACGCCCGAAATCGATTTTTAGTTTTTTTATAATAATCGATAGTTTTTGAGTTGCTCTTTCATTTGAAAAAAACCAAAGTTTTTTAAAGTCAATTACTCTGTTTGTTATTAAGCTATAAATTTTGGCATGATTAGTGAACTCGGAAACCCCACAACTCAAATGCCTACTTGCGGACTCTGCTGCGATCGCTCTTCCCGAAAAATACAGCTCTGGCAGGTTCGGTCCTTTTCCTCGTGATCGGTCACATGTGCCCCTATACAATGGTTCAAATGTTAAGTTTCTATCCCTGTTTCTGAGTGTAATAGAAGGACGGGAAAAATCTCAAAGATTTCGGAAAATTTTCTAGTTCAGTTATACCATTTAATTTTTTGTATACAGTATCTATCTACGGCTTTGGATATCAGTTTCAATTCTACTAAAATTAGCTTATTTCAAAATTGTTTCAAGTACACGCTATAAGGAAAAAAATGCTACTATACCGTAAGTTGTATGTATTTTTAGACTTTTTCCAATCCAATCAAGTGAGTTTAATAGGGAAACTTCTTCCAAAATGTACGAAAATTTTTTAATTTGTGGTTGCAGGTATCAGTTTTAGAGTCCTCATAAAATTAATTTCCCCTAGACCACTTTTCGCTTTTCGAACATATCCAATTTATAATCATTCTTCGTCATAATGAACAAAGTACCCTCTTCTTCTACTCGGAATTTCTTTTCGACTACGGCGTTCTCAACTCGCACCCCGACCGTCTTTATATGCCGTTCATATTGAACGTACTTGATGTTTAATTCATGAATTCAGTTCCTCGTCATTCCATGCACCGAAGCTCGTCTAGTGAATCCGGCCTTTCCTAAAGAGATGACCATTTTTTCATTAACCCCAGATCGATTGCACCTCATCTTTCAACTGAGAGTCAGTCACATAAATTCTGGCCTCGAGGCGCTTCTCCACGGCATATATCTTAGGAGGATGCCTCCTCAACATCGAGGACGAGATTAGGTTTCTTACCGGCGAAGCTCGTACGTCAGCAACTCGAGTTTTATGAACTTGCGTCTTTGGAAGAGCCAATATTTTCCTGAAGCAAGTGAGAAAAAAGAGTCGATTCTTCTGCTACACGTAGCTACATTTATCGCTCTGAGATAAATTTAGACGTATTCTGAAATTTTTACAATTTAGGGCACAGGCGCGTGTGAAATTATATTTTCTTCCACGAGCATTTCCATGGAAAAGACTCGCTATAATGTATGGAAACATTAAGAACATTTTTACATTCTCATCGTAAGGAGAATGTATTAGTTTTATGTAAAATTGGTCTTCGTCGGTTTGCATTAAATCTTCGAGTTTTGAGACGCCCTAAGTCAGAAAAAATGATTTTTACAAAAGTGTCTGGATGTAGCACGTCTGTAGTCTATAGTATCCTGTATACACGATAATTTTCGAAAGACTGGTCAGATTGGATTGAGCTTTTGCACACTTTGTTAAGGCCCAAAAAGAAAGGATTAGTTCGTTAACCAGCCATTTTTCACCATCCCTCAAATGTTTTTATCCATTACAAATTAAAAAAAAAAAATTCAATTTTCCGGTGATACTGTGTGAGATACAAAAAACATATTAGAAAGAAAAATTATTCAACCTAAAAAGATCTACAAATTTTTTTCAGACCATTTTTTAATACGATACACAGTTTTTGTTTTAATCGTGAAAAATGTTACTAAACATAAAAAATTGCATTTTCCAGAAAAACTATGCGAGGCACGAAAAATTTTATAAATCGTCTTTAGCCTTATTCTGATAGAACTTATGGTTTTTCTTTTCAACATCGAAAATGCTATTGAAAAATCGAAAATTCAAATTTCAAGACAAACAACGTGATATGAAAATAAGTCTACAAAAGAAATCGGTGCTTTTGAAAAAGCCGAGAAAGTCGGTTTTAAATATTTTTTATAGAACTCACAGCTCTTTTCATGAACGTCGAAAATGCTATTGAAAAGTGAAAAATTTGTATTAACTATTAGCAAATCAACGCGAGAAACAAAAAACAGTTTTAAAATAAAATCGTTCCTTTTAAAAAGGTCTACAAATTCTCTTTTCATCATTTTTGCATAGACCTCATCGTTTTTCCTTTAAACATCGAAAATGCTGTTGAAAAATTAAAAATCAAATTTTTCTGTGTTCATACATATAATTTATTAGACAATTATATAAAAACATAAAAAATTGAGCGCGAGAATTCTATGGAGAATGTATTTTTTAAGGCCGATAGAGCTTTGGTAAATTAGTTTTCTTTTTAATCTGAAATAGTAAAAAATTAATTTCTTTAAAAGTGGATAGTTTGTATCCAAGCGCGAAGCGCGAGATCCGACCAGTGGCGTATCTAGAAAAAATGACGCCAATGGAAAATACTGAAATTGCCCCGCCCCCTTCAAAAAAGCAGAACCCCTATTATAATGAAAAAGTATGTAGTTACAGATTTTATTATTGGTTGGAAAAATATTTTCTCATAAATTCTTTATTTAATGAGAATTGAAGTAAAAATAAACATGAAACTTAGAATGATTCGACGAACGCGATTATGCTTTGAATCGCTTAGTGCTGAAAGAAAAACAATGCCAACAAATTTTAAAATATTTATTGAAAAATACAAACTAATTTCCAAATGCACTCAGAATGAGAAATTATTTGATTCTATCTTCAGAATTTGAAAATATTCTCTCATTTTACAAGATAAATTAATATGTAGGATGGCCTTTAATTAAAAAAAAAAAGATTAGCAAAAATAGAATTGAAGTTCAGATTTGAACTATGCAGAATTGTCAGTATAAAAAAACGATTATCTAGAATAAGCAGGTTTAGAATGTACGTTTTCAAACAAAAATGTCAACACAAGAATCTTCAAAATTCGTTTAGCCGTTCACGAGAAAGATGTTGATCATGTTTTGAAATTAAATTTTCATTGTTAATAACTTTGTCAAAAAATTGTTTTCCCGTAAGTCACAGCTTACGGAGCGTTGGGCTTACGAATTCGTAGAGTCCTACCAAGTTTAACGAATCCGAACGAATCCAAGCAGTGACTGCGAAGCGCGTAGTGGTACAATGCGTATAACGTACGAGTGACGCACTCACTGCTTAAATATTTACTTTTTTTCTAATGATTTCTGAACATTAAAAACTATTTAAAGAACATTTATACATGGATTCAAGTCAAAGTGACAATAGGAATACTAAGAATGAAAATTAATATAAGAATCTAGTAGACTTGCATGTTGGTGGCGGAAGTGAGAACGTGTTCAGAGACAGGTGGTGAGAGGATTTTACGGAATTCGTGTGGAAGGTGTGAGTGGAGTTTGAGGGTGGAAACCTAGGAGGTGAGTAGGGTTGTGTGGGGTGAATTGGAGAGATAAGAACTAATTTTCAGCGTAGGTGTGAGGTGGATTTTAGTTTAGAGAAAGAAGGTGAGGTTAGGTTGGCAAGGAAGCGGGGGAGTTTGTGGTCAGGAGTCTTGGGCCTTCGAGGGGTCAAGGGTGGTTCTCGCAGAGTTGGGGGATGTTAAGGGAGAGAAAGGGGTGTCTGCAGGGGCTGTGAGGGATTGAAAAAAAAGGAAATGCAGGGAAAATTTGGCGGTGATAGAAGGCAGCATTCTTCAGAGATATCTGTCGGCTGCGGAGGGTACTGCATGGAGAGGTCCCAGTTACCGGCGGCAGAGCGGAAGGTGAGCAGTGAGAGTGCTGGCGGTGCTGGTAGTAAAATTGACGGGGAGGAAATTTCCCACGTGCCACGACGGCCAACAGCGCGTGGTTCGGTGTCGTGCGGTGCGTCAGGGAGAGGGAGAAAGCGGAACGGTGGGAACGAAGGAAGCGAGAAGGTAAGGGAGAGAGAATCTAGCGCAAGTGACGGGGCGATCTCTTGAAGAGGAAGAGAGACAGCCAAGAGAGTCCGGAGAAAAGCGAGGTAGATAGTCCGTTTAAAAAAAGTCGGAGAACACGTAGGTCCCCCCCCCCGCCCCCCCCTTACCAAAATGTTGGGAAAGGCGGAGAAGGAGGCTCTCGGGATGCTGTTAGGCGAGATCAGGGAGCTGAGGGAGGACGTAAGGGGGCTAAGGAGCAGATGAAAGGCATCAGGGAGGACTTGAGAATCAGGGATGAGAAATGGGAAAAGGAGGTGAAAGAGCTGAGGGACAGAGTAGAAGGGTTAGAGAGGGAAAGGAAAGAAAAAGAAGTTAAAATAAAGAAGATGGAAGAGGAGATTAGGGTGTGGAAGGAAAGGACGGAAAAAAGGCTTAAGAAGGTGAAGAGCACGACGGAAATGGAAGTAGGAGACGGGGGTGGGCGGAGCGAGATTGATGGTATTTGGGAGAGGGTAGAGAATATGATAGAAGAGAAAGTGGGAGAGCGTAGGAATGAAAAGGAGGAGAGGGCGGATAGGGAAAGGATAAGGGCAATGGAGTTGAGAATGGAGAGAAAAGAGAAGGCAGACATGAGAAATAATATTGTGATAAGAGGGTTGAAGCTAAAGAGCGGGGAACAAAGGGAGGGCGTGGAAGCGCTTCTACAGAGCATAGGGTGGATTAAAGGCATGGTACAGAAAGTTAAGTTCGAGGGGAGAAAGGAGAAGGAGGTGGCGGTTGTGGGGTTGGACAGCTGGGAAGAAAAGTTGGGGGTAATGCGAAATAAGAATAGGATAAAGGATAAGGGAGTTTTCATCTATCACGATTTCACGAGAAAGGAAAGGGATGGGCGAAGAATGCTGTACGATAGGGCCGTTATAGGATTCGGATATGTATATATTACCTCATTACAGATATTATTACGAAAATTAGAAAATTATATACTACTAATACTTACGTTTCTACTTTACCTGCGAAATAGTGTTATTTGTATATGAAATAAAGAAAAACCTATTTACATACACTAAAAACAATGATTGACTCCATCTGCTTGTGACTTGTACGTGTACAAACTTTTCTTGTATTTTTCATTGAAATTTATCAATAAAAATCTTTTACGAACAAATTTTTCTATTCATGTTTTAGTTGACATTGTTGTATATATGTATGTTTACTGCATGATTATTCAATTATAATCATTGCTTTCAGCTTTACATCATTGGATTTGAAAACCGTTTGCAGTAAAGTCCCATGTTTTTCTATTTTTTGTTATATAGTTTTAATTCTTCATATTGAATTCTTGTATGACTATTAATTTTTATAGTACTATTAATTTATTGTCATGTGTTAAAATTCCTTACCATATAATGTAACAATTTGAAGCAATTACTGAATTTTCAATAGTTTCATTAAGAATGAACCACCCGCAAAAAATGTTTTTTGACGTTTATCTTGGAAAGGGTGCATCGGAAACAAATGATTTTTTATAGAAAATTAGTACTCACAATTTACAATAAGAATGCTAGTATGAATTTTTCCTCTGCGGGTCATACCTTCTGAGTAATCAACCCTTAAAGTAGGGGGTGAGTTTTACTTCGCTGGTGGCACGCTCCTTCGAGGAAAATGCATAAAACTTAAACTGTATAACGGAAAATTCTGTACAACTTTAGTTATATACACTTTTATTAGTCTGGGATCCAAGAGCACTTTAGTGTCCATTTTAGGAATATATCGGTTGCACATAGCAAATTCTCGGTCGTTTTGTTGTTATTTGACATTTTCTGTGTTTAAATAAAAAATCTCATATCTCTGAAAGTTATAAAAGTGTGGAAAATTTTTTTTCATAAGAATTTGAAGAAGTGTGATATGCACCAATTTTATTAATGGTGAGAGAGATAAACGTTTATTTTTTAGCCTGCTGGCCTTAAAAAATTGACTTGCTCACACTTCCATTTTTTACAGAATTTTCTTACAACTAACCCTTAAAACTAACATCCTTCCACACCTTATATCTAACGCCGCTCGCTCTTATCGCATTGCCTTCCTCGCTTCGCCTCGCCTCGCTCGCATGTCCCTACTTTCTTGCTTGCCTCGCATTACCAAACTCTGCCTCCGCGACTAATACCTAATACTTATCTACTATTTACAATATTTACAATTACTTATATTTACTTCCTCCTCTATTTACAATCTTTCCTTCTCCATTCCTCTTCCTCCTTCCTTCTCTTCTTCTCCATCTTACCCAATACTCCCTTCACCCATGCTACTGCCCTTTTGTCCCCCCTTTCATGCATCAATACCTCCATGCTTATCCCACTCCTTTCCACCTCCACGCACTCCTACAACCAGTGCTCCACTCTTGCCTCCCCCTTCCCACATAGTTCACACACCCTCTTTTCCCTAGCGAGCCAGAACCTATTGAAACCCTCCATGCAACCACAACCCCTCCTCGCTATAAGCTCCTGACTTCCTTTCTCTCCTTTCTCACACAAATATTGCGCTCTCGCCTTTGGCATAATCCACACATAGTTCCCATTAAACCTTGTCTCTCTTATTTTATCTTCCCCTGCTGTCTTCTCTCTCTCCATGCTGTTTTTCTTAACCAACTCATATACCTTCCTTCCTCATGCATCCTTCTCAATTCATCCATATGCAGTCCATTCGTTCTAAAATACCTTTCTCTTTCAACCTCCATCTTCCCTCCCCCTCTTCTGTTCTCCTTCTCCCACCAACACTCCCTAACCAGCTTACTTCCCCCCTCTTCCAAAAATTTCTCCTCATATTTACACGCTCGACTCCCCGCTAGAATCCCTACACTCGTTCTCCCCGTCTCCCTCCTGACAATATAATTAGGCGTGTTCCTTGCCAACCCCAGTGTCCACTTTACATACCTCTCCTGTATCCTATTTACCTCTTCGCTTTCCTTCCACCCCCACACCTCTACTCCATACAATAGCACACTCATCACTAGTGAGTCAAACAATTTCATTCTCCTTCCAAAATCATCTGCGAATAACTTCTTTCCCAACCCCCACACCTGCCTCATCACCACATTTGCCCTCCTCACTCTCTCTTTTATGTGACCATCCACTCCGCCATTCCTCCGAAACAAGAAGCCCAGGTACACAAACTCTTTCACCGCCTGCACCGACTTTCCCTTCCACTTCCACTCCCCTTCCTTATCCCTTCCACCTCCTTTCCTGAAAACCATAACCTTGGACTTTTCCGCATTCAGTTCTAACCTGTTCTTATCCAGGTATCTTCTCAACCTCTTCATCATTTCCTTTAAGGGCTCCTCGCTTTTTGCCAACAACACTATGTCATCTGCATACGCTAGCGACCAAATTCTAACCCCTCCTATCCTGACTCCTCCTACCACTCCGGCCTCCAGCTTACTTTCCATATCCGCAATTAAAATCGCAAAAAGCGTCGGGCTAAGCGGACACCCTTGTCTTAACCCCCTATCCATCCAGAATCCCTCCGAAATCCCCTGTCCTCCTCTTACCTTATCTTTGGTTTCTTCATATATCTCCCTTACCCTCTCGATCAGGCCTCTCTCCACTCCCCTCTCCTGCATCGCCTCCCACAACCTCCCCCTATCCACCGACGGAAACGCGCCTTTTAGATCCACAAAAAACGCGTACACTCTCGATCCCTTCTTCGCTTATTCTCTATCCACCACGTGCTGCAGAACGTAGATATTGTCGATAGTACTCCTACCTGCCCTAAAGCCCGCCTGCGTCTCTGGCAATATTAGTGTATGACGTTGATTTAATTGATATTTTTCGAGAAAAACAATAAAATAGCGTTTTAATGGAAAACCATTTCAACAGTGTATTTTTTATCAGTTCACAATTTCTTTTTTTAATCATATAGTACTCGCCGAAACGAAGACAATTTCTTTTGAAATTTTTGCAATTGGACTATTAGTTTAATTCGTACAAAACACGAAATAAATACAAACTTTTCACGTCTGTGTGTACGAGTTTCAGTAACACAGCATCAAATTGAAAATTGTATTGAGTAGGATGTTTTCCTGTGTGCGTCTGTGTGTGAGAGTTCGGCCGAGGTTTTAAACCTGCAGATTCCAAGCCCCCCACTGTCACGATTCGATGCTGTTACTAACACTCGTACACACAGACGTGAAAAGTTTGTATTTATTTCGAATTTTGTAAAAATTAAACTAATAGTCCAATTGCAAATATTTAAAAAGAAATTGTCTTCGTTTCGGCGAGTACTATATGATTAAAAAAAGAAATTGTGAAATGATAAAAAATACACTGTTGAAATGGTTTTCCATTAAAACGCTATTTTATTATTTTTCTCCAAAAATATCAATTAAATCAACGTCATACACCATTAATAAAATTTGTACATATCACACTTCTTCAAATGCTTATGAATAAATATTTTCAAAACTTTTATAACTTTCAGAGATATGATATTTTTCATTTAAAAACAGAAAATGTCACATAACAACAAAACGACCGGGAATTTGCTATATGCACCCGATATATTTGGAATCAGGAAAACATTCTGCACAAGAATGAAATCATACCGACCTAAAATGGACACAAACTCTCCTCTTCGGATCCCAGACTAGAAACGACGCCATTTCGAAATATGACCTACGGAAGGAGCGTGCCACCCGCGCGGTACATCTCACCCCCTGGTCTGAGGGTTGATTACTCAGTAACTAAGGCCCGCAGACGAAAAATTCATATTAGCATTCTTATTAAAAATTGTAACAACTATTTGTCTGTAAGAAATAATTATTTTCCGATGAACCGTTTCCAAAATAAACGCCACAAACCATTTTTTGGGGGTGTTTTGCTCGACTTCTATGCTCGACTATCTATCTATACCTTAAACAATATGTATGGAAAATATTGATCATTTATTTTGAGTAACATTTTTTTTTTATAAATGTTAAAAAAAGTGTGGCCGCCATTTTGAATTTTTCACCCTAAAATTTATAATCAGCAACACCAATATACATATACACACTATTTTCGTGGCTTTAGGACTTCATTTGTTCCAGTTATTAAACTTTAAATTCCATTTTTCGGAATTTTTTGTTTAAACAAATAAATAACAATTAGCGAGAAGATCTTTTTCTTAAACTTCTTATTATACATATTTAGTAACGCAATGCAAAAGGTTTCATTGAAATCGGTGGAACGTCACCGGGTTTCCAAGTTGAAACCTTAGTTGACTCCTCTATATATCAAGATTTATACCTGTATACTCGCATGTAAGTCCATTTGAAGTATCTGAATACTTGAGTGGTGTAATATGTTCCAAGAAACATGAAAAATTTTCTGGAATAAGTACAAAGTCTTGCAAGAATTTATTGGTATTAAAAGAACTACAAATCGCGCGGTCGTTGCGGGGACTCCGCTCGAATTCTCTACAAATTCAAGCATGAATCCCAATGATTCCCTGCGGTTCCACTCGAAGCCCTTACGGACTGCTACAAATACTTAACAATTTCTATCAAGAACCATCGGACTCGTACGAATTTTCCATTTTGTTCAAACGATTTCACAAATTCCTGCCTTCACTGATGATTTCCTACTTTGATTTTTACGTCGTACATTGCTTTACCGGAATTCTTACAGATTGCAATCTGATTTCTGACGGAATAACCCGTGACTTTCTGAGTGAAATTACCCTCGACCAAAACGCAATTTTTAGAGGGTCAAAAGAGAGATGATGGTTGAGAATAGAAACATTTTTAATAGGATACATTTTTATGCAGAAAAGTCAGAATTTTGAAGGAATCAACAGACTTTTGTTCTTACAAACTGATTTACGGTAAATTTTTAGAGTTAATCAAATGAAGGTTTATCTTTTCACTTGGGACATATTCAAGCTGCCAATTTGTTGATTTTTTGCAGTTTTTCTTCGTCTTCTGCAATCTTTCTTTTGGTTTCTTTGCCTCTTCATGTCTTTCCTTTCTCATCTAATCCATTTTTAAAAAATAGTTTTCCCATTTTCCATGAATAGCCGTAAAGAAAATTATTTGATACTTTAATGTTGATCAATTCTGATCAATACCGATCTACAGCAATATTCACTAAGTCGATTTTTTAGTTTTTTGCACGAGAGATTCTTACCACCAGTGACGAACGAGAGAAAAAAATTCAAAAAAAAAAAAAAATATTTAATCGTCCAAAATTTACAAGCACATTTGGCATAATACTATTTTTAGCTATGTCAATATGCTCAAAACCTCACGTCGATTAAATATCTACCAAAAGTATGAGCATATTACACGACCGACATTTTCACTTGTACATCATTTCGGATTTTATGAGTTCACGTTTTATGTAATAACAGTGGAATTAAATATAAACATCCAAATAGGAAATAGTTACTGGAGGTGTAAACATCATGCAATCAGAGCGATTAGTTTAAAAAAATTTATGTTAGCTCAGGTTCGTATAATTAAAATATAAAAAATATTAATAAATTTCTAAATATTTTTAAAAATTATATTTTTATTCAGAACATTCCATTTATTAAAATTCGAGTCATTTGTGCTAAAAATAATTTTTGCTCATTTTTATGTTTATTATGCTTGAAAAAATTCTGAAACTAAAATTAAATTTTTTTCGAAACTAATATAAATTGTCAAGGGACATCAAAGTTAAAAATATCATAGAAATGTCTATTGATGTGTTGAAATTTCCCAAACTAAAAATGAGCTTTTAATAACAATATTTGTATTATTCAAATAATGATTTAAATTAAATAGCGAATGATAACTGTTATATTTGCATAGTACACGTAGCAATCGTTTAGTGTAGTCTGGATGACTTTTGTATGTTTTTAAATCTTTTTTTATTACACCGCCGCGAGAAAGTAGACGTTTTTTGGTTGTATAGAGGCACAGAAAGTGGCCAATTTCAGGGCGGCAGACTAACAGTGATAAAAAGTAGGGGAAGCGTGAAAAAAGACTGAAGATTCATGGAGGCAGTGCTCCCAACGATGGCCCGATGCACTGCTGCGCTTGCGTCAAGTAGAGCCATGCCATTGGTTCAGAAGAGAGATTCAAGAGAATAGCTAATAATTTTCTTCTCTCTACCAATGAGATATACGCCTCTTCACGCATGTGCAGTATTGCTCCGAGCCTTCGTTGGGAGCACTGCATGAAGGTGGAAGGCTTCCTAAAATTATAATTTTACGTTAAAATTTACGTTAGAAGGTAATGCTGTAATTGCAGTAAGTTTATTTTTTAGCGTTAGAAATTAAAAAAACATTGGCTGTCACTGAAGTCTGTTAAAGGCGACTTTAAGCGCATCTGAGTAGATCTGAGTTTTTTTTCTGTAGTAGGAGGGGAAATCTTGCATAAGACACCCATCCTAGCAATCGTCTACCGAGGTAGGCGATTTTTAAGATGGGTAGTGTCAGATTCCTACTGACTAAAACCCCCCCTATCCTGCCAACCCATGTTCCCGGAATCCGCTTTCGCATTACTTCAGGAACATGGGGATAAGGCCAACTCACCGTGCTTCGGTGCTGCCATTATTGCCAGCTTGGACTTCTACGTGCAGTTTGTTCTCATCCTCCAGTGTTACGCGTCGTCCTCGGTAGAAGGGACAGATGTCATCTCTCGGGCTCGCCGGCCTTCGACCCTGTAGGGTAGTCTCTTGTCCTGCAATTGTCTTTTGACAATCTTCTAAATCTCGCACAACCGTTATTGTTGGTCATAGCGCTGCGTCTCCTGCTCCTCCTTCTTCTTCTGCCGAACGACCGATTCGATATAAAATGCCACCGAATCCCAGTACTCCTGGTTGCAAAGCATCAACGCTACGGTATTCTCAGGGGTTAGTACCTATCCGGGCACAGTCTCCAGGGCATGCTTCTTTATCGCCCATCTTCCACATTCATAGAATGTATGCTCAACTGTATTCACCTGTGTGGGACAGTAATCGCATAATTCGGTTTCCTTCCTGCTGCGCCTGTGTAAATAGAAGTTGAAGTGTCCGTGACCCATGAGGAATCGGGTGAGGTGAAAGTTAACCCCACCGTGCCTCCTCTCGAGCTCTCTCCTCAACTCTGATACTTGGACGGTCGTCCTCCAATTGGGATCGTTCGTAGTTTCTCTTCCTCTCCTTGGCAGGTAGGAAAATTGGGATTACTCCAGCCACAATCATCACTGCCGGAGCTGAGACTGTGCGATACGCGCTTGCTATGCGCATGGCGCAACGGCGTTGTACCGAAACCATTCGTTTACGGTACTTTTCAATTTCTAATGCGTCTGCGCAAATCTCTGCTTCATATAAAAGGATCGAGTGAGCTACACTCATCATCTGATGTTAAGCATAAGCCTAGAGAGATTTGCCACTGTAGTACTAGCTTTGTCCGCTGCATACTGAATTTGAAGGCAATGCGTTAGCTTCTGGTCCACATTTTCACCCAGATATCAAACAGATTTCGAAGCCACAACGGGTTGACCTGTTATACTAAACGTCACCATGTCTCCAAAATCCCTCTGCCTCGTGAAGACAACCACTTCCGTCCTGCTAGACGCCAGTGAAAGCCCATGATTCCTAAGCCAATCATTCATCAGATAGATAACATGTGCTACTCTTCTCTGAGATTGCTCTGTATCTCTAGCTATTATCATGGCCGCCAGATCATCAGCGAATCCAATTAATTTGGCCCACTTACGCAGCACGATTTGAAGCACACCATTATATAAGACATTCTAGAGATCTGGACCAAGTGCAGACCCCTGTGCCACACCAGCTGTGACTTTCCGTATCTGTTGACCTTCCATAGAGTCGTACAATAACTCCCATTCGTTAAGGTAATCGCTGATCACTCTTCGCAGATCCGCCGGCACCCTGAATCGGTGCTCGAGAGCATCCAGGATGTCAACCCACTTTGCTGAGTTGAAGGCGTTCTTCACATCGAGAGTGACCAGCACACAGGAGTTCCTTGATCTGTGATTACCCTGCCATGCTCTATTTGTCACTGAAATTACATCTCTAATGGCTCCGATTGTGGAGCGATTAGTACGAAATCCGTCTTGGTTTTCGGAGAGCCCACCTGCTTCTTCAATGGCCGTCCGTAGACCGGCCCGTGGAAGTTTTTCGAATACCTTCCCTGCGTTGTCTAGCATGCAGAGTGGTCTGCGTGGCGAGGGTGTGATGGGAGGACCCTTACCCTTGTCAAGGAGAACCAACCTCTGCACTTTCCATCTCCTCGCAAAGATGCCAGCCAACAAACATGCATTGAACATATTCAATATCACGACTGGAAATTCACAAACAATCAGCTTGAGTACTTCAGCTGGTATCCCGTCTGGACCAGGAGCCGTGTGGTTGCCCAACGAGTAGACTGCGCTACATAGCTCATCATTCGTAAAAAGCTGGATTTCCGCTTCCACAACTGGGATCTCGGCACAGACTCTCTCCGGATGTTGTGGAAAGAGTGAGTCCACGATAATCTTCATTCTCAAGGGATCCCGTGGGGTTTCCGGAGCTCGATATCCCAGACTACGGGTAAGAATTTGTTAGCCGCGTCCCCAGACGTCCTTGTCGACTTCGTCGAGTAGCGAAATCCACCCTTTCCTCTTGCTATCCTTGATGGTTCTATTCAAATCGATGAAAGCAATCCTACTTCTCCAGCGGCTTGGTCTGGAGAGATTTATTTTCAAATCCCTGCCCTTTTCATTCCCATGAACCTTGTCTAGAGCATCCATAACCTCTAGATCGTCGGTTGCTAAATCCAGATCTTTTATCTCGACCCTAGCTCTCGGGACAAGTTGGCGCACCTGTCCATCCTCACCCACAGCCACTGACAAAGCCTCGCTAAACTTGGCTTTGGCGTCGACACTTGCACCCAGTTCAACCAGAACATCTCATGTCCTGGTCTCCCTGATACTCTTTACAGTGACATCCATTTCATGCGGTTTTACTTTACTGGAGACCAATTCAAGTACGTCCGCATAATTTTTACCCGCTGCAGGTTTAATAATAACTGCCTCTGGGCGGATACGTGCCTTTCTCCTTGCTGATGGGTTCGCACGACGTGCTATTGCACTAGACCCCTCTGGTTGTGAACCTGCTTCGCCAGTTGCAGCCCCCTGCTTTTTCCGCTTACGCCTCTTTTGTTCCGCCTACTCCGAAGTTTCTCCAGAAAGCCGAATCTTCTTCGTTGGGCGCAATGATGAGCCCTCGCCAGGGCTAGGCGTGCCCTCGGCTGTCCTCTTTTTAGTACGCTGACCCTTCGGTGTTCCTAGATCAACACTACCTTGCTCATTTTGATTCTTGAAAACCTGAGTCATTTTGAGGCCAGTCGCATGAAGTCCATCAGTTAAAAGCTTCAGTGTGAAAGTAGCAGCTTCCAATCCCTTTTTTATTTCCCTGTCAAGGGTTCCTCTACCCATGGCATATGCACTCATTACATGCAGTTCCTGTGTAAGATTTTTTCAAAAGTTCGCTCAAGTCCATAACTTCCTTCGCCTTTATCCGTTGTCCCCCGCCCGTGTTAGTGGGAGCCGCCATGTTGGTGTACATAAGTTGTTCTTCTTGGGTTGTTTTCTCTGTTTGGATTTGTGAATTAGCCATAAGTGTTGATCCAGCGCTTCGTGTGTGGAGGGGCGCGCCGAATAAGCTGGGAACGGGTATACCCTCGGACCGTAGTCCTACTCCAGTTCCCTCGGGGTCAGCCTTCGTTTAACTGGTCCCAAAATGCACGGACGGACCGGAATCGCCCGGAGCACTGCAGATTCCGATCTCTGCAGACACTACGCACTTCCTGATCAGGGCCCGAAGGGGCTGGATTCCTGATGTCCGACCGCAACTTACACCTCGGCAGAGCAAGCTCACAGCAGCTTCATCCCCGTTACAGGATCGAAGCACTCCCAGTGAGCAACGGTCGGCACCGATCATGTGTGTTTGGTCCGCGAAGCCTATTTTATTTCAGCCCCTACCCTCTGTCTCCAGGAAGCATTCCTCTATCTGCCACCTGGGGACGCGCCAAGTAGGGGTATCACCTTCCCTTCACCGCAGACAACTGCGGTGGTCCTTAGGAGTAGATCTGAGTAGATGCGCTTGAAGTGGCCTCTAGCAGACCTTCAACGACAGCCACTATGTTTTTTTAATCTCTAACGCTAAAAAATAAACTTATTGCAATTACGGCATTACCTTCTAACGTAAATTTTAACGCACTATTATAATTCCAACAATTTAGATATTCATTTGTTTCTTTTACTCATTATAATTCGAGATTACTTTATGATAACTTTAGGGTTACTTTATCGTCACGCTGTAGTGTAACGCTAGCGTTCAGCCGGTCCGCCAGGGGTGAGCGTGCTATCTAGCGGTAGAAACAGGTAGTGCCGAACAATGACAGTTAATGTCCATTCACATCTTGCAGTCTTTGTCCAGTGTTGAGTCCTTTTTCTTTTTTCTTTAGTTAGTATTTTCCATCGGACTTTTTCGCGATGAGGATGTAATAAAAAATATTGTGTGTGGCAGGTGCGAAATGCTGACTTCGTTAGTTTGTGAAATTCGCACCACTCGCCGCTGTCTCTTGTTGCGAACTTCACACGCACGAAATCAGCCTTGTTTCGCACTTGCCAGACAAATAACTATCAGCTGATAAAGTGTGTGAAATAGATGTGAGGTTGACAAAAATGATCCAGTCTACGCTAAACGATTGCTGCGTACACTGTGTGAATATAACAGTCGCCATTCGCTGCAATATTAACTTAAATTAACTCTTGAATAATGCAAATATTGTTACTTGTTTTCTTGAGCAAAAATATTTCAAACACTTGAAAAACTCATGTTTTGAAAGAAACTCATAAAAACCGATTTTTTAAAAATCGATTGAGCATTATCTTTGCGTTTTAGTTTTGAAATAGTCTTGGCATATTCGGGAAATAAGAAAAAAGTATTCTTATTTAGGCTTAAATCAAGGTATAAATTTAAAAAAATGAAGAAAAAAGAAAAATCGATTTTTCCTAAAAACGGGTCTAGCGATATTTTTTTAGGTATTCAAATAGTCGTAAAGCATACCGGAAACGGAAAAGAAAATCAGGAGTGCCAGTACCTTTTATTTGAGTTCAATCGAGGCTAGCCTGTACAGGGAGATATTACGTTTGCCGTTCGTAATTCAATATTATACAAATACTAACAAATTATAAGTAGTTATATTACACTTTTTTGTTCAAGAAATTTCCCGCCTTATTCAGTTGATTAATTACTTCGTCCTTGCTCTTAACATGACACTTTCTAGTTTATTTATGTTCATATAAAGCAAAGTGACACCTCAACAAAACTTTTGATGTTTCATTTACACTTGGCAAAAAGCACTTGTGGGGTCATTCACAAAATACGTGATACGTTTAGGGGGTGGGGGGGGGTCTGTCGAAGTATCATTCTCCATGTTAAGAATAATGGAAAAAGTATTACGCGGGGGAGGCGGGGGTGTCAGAAAATCCTGAAAAATTTATCACGTATTTTGTGAATGGCCCCTGTGGCGAAAAACATCGAAACATCGATGTTTCGCTTTCGATGGCGATGTTTTTGACATCGATGTTTCAACTTCGATGTTTTCGATACATCTATGTTTTTTCTTCGATATCGATGTTTTTGTTTGGTCGCTTATTGGTCACTGAAAGTTTTGGATTGCGAAACTTGTGTTTTGATTGGCCCATCCTATTAGGATCGGTTGAATCTCGTACCCAGCGAGTCCATTTAACCAATTTTTTAATGAGAAATGACTTTTAATACCCATGTATGTTAAGAAATTATATAAAATAATTATTATTAATAGCTTATTCCACTGGTTACACTTTTCTTACACTTAGCGTAACTTTTGCACTAATCCCGAGTTTCCTTTTCGGCAAGCTAACCGCAAAAAGCAATGACCATTAATTTCGCTACACGAGCTCATGAGGTGATGTAGCAGAAACCAGCAAAAATAGGTGTTTTCGCAAATCCAGTGCAGAAATGTCCTTTTTTTTCATTCTTATCTGTTGTCGTTCTTCTCGTCTGAGAACACGATAACTTTCGACAGAATTATCGCTTTGAGTTGCGCTTTGGCACACTTGATAAGAAAGTGAAAAGAAAAGACGAGTTTATTAGCCAGCCATTTTGGATAAAAATTCAAAAAGTTGTAGCATTTTTAAAATTTTTGAGACCATTTTTTTAAGAGTTAACAATTTTATGTACGGCTACTCGTAGTACTCAGTAAGCCAAATAATTGATCTTCATTACTTTTTTCGATAAAAAGAAAAATGATCAGAGTTATAGCATTTTCAAAATCCAAACAAAAAAAAGGAAAATGAACATTTTAAGCCAAACACTAGGTACAATAAAATGTTTGATAATACAATTGTTTTCAAGTTAGATCTGGAAATTCGCGTTTAATCTTTTTTTCTTACGAGACACGTGATGAGAATGTGTTCGTTAAAGCCGAAGGAGCTTTAACAAAAGAGAATTCACAATCACTAAATTTCAGTTGCCGATGAGTTTTCCTTTAATTTTAAAAGTCCTATGCAAAAATATGGGGGATGTACAATAAACGAGCGCGAAGCGCGAGATAAATATATTATCAAGCACGAGATGTAACAGGTGCGCGCCCAGACTTGCGAGCCGCGCACGATGAGAATGTGCCGGCGCAGCGGGCAGATTTTTTAAGTTGGATTTGCCAAAAAGGAGATTCGGGATAGACGCAGAACCGGCGCGGCACTACTATCTGTCCAAAAAGTTTAGGCACCAAGATTTTTGTATAGATTTTCGTGAAAATCTCAACAGAAAAAAATTCTAAAAATTTGAGACAACATGCATGTTGCAGTTGAAGGTTTTGGTAATACTAATGCAGAGTTTCAAAATTTTCAGATGATTAACAATTATTTTGGCTTCTGACAATGTTTTACGTATTGTCAATGAGCAAAAAGTTGCACTTGAATGTTTCAAAAATTATTTTCTTCTTGGAAAAATACAAAAGGCTTGATAATAATCCAGGCAACCGTATCCCTTTTTTTGCATCAGGGCTTAGGGACTGTGCAACTATGTGAGTGTGAGAAAAGGTCGCGTTGCACGTGCAACAGTAGCGCCAGCAAGGTCCCTCGAGGTTGCCCTTTAGTTATTCTTCTCTCTTTTTCTCTAATAAAACTTCTAATAAAATTAACACATACTGCCTTTCATTTATGCCCATAAAACGGGTACTTTATAATTGAAAGAAAATTTATAGTTTATTATTATTAAAACTAGGGTACTTGTTCAACCTATTGAAAAATAGATGTCTGGAACGGCATTACATATTTTTAATAATTTATTTGATGTTGTGATTCTGGTTTGAGTGACCTTCCAGGTCTCATTGGTAATCAAAAGGTTTTCGCCCAATGCTCTTTCTCCTTGAAGGTCTCTCTCGGTTCTTTGAGTTTCAGGCGCTTTCCTTTTCGTGAGAGTGGGGACTCAGGTAGTGGCGTTAAGCTCCCTTGTTGAGTTTTGGAAGTTTTTCCGGGCTTGTTCAGTTGATATCAAGGTGTAGGAAAGTGTAGACCTTGTCGCTTGTTGCAACGATTTTAATCAAGTGTGTTTCTTCTAGGCAATTCAGGTGTTTGAGCCTTTCAAGTAAAGTCAGTGTTTTATTCATTTTGGGATTCCTTGATTAGTGATTTCCCGACTCGATCATCTTCTGGTGTTGTGGGAAGTGACGAGTCGGATGACGTATTGCTTCCGGTCGCGTCGGGATAGATCGTTCGGTGAACGATCGTGGTCGTAGCTTCCGGAAGCTACATCTGTGCCAATTTTCTCAAACAACCCAAAACCTTTTTTGGGTACAGAAGGAGCGCCTTGTTGTATAGGCTCAGGGACCCATATTTTGGATTAACTCGATAAAAGGTATTTGGAAGTTTTCAGTAATAACGGTGATGAATTGTCTTGTATCCTTTTTCGTCGACTTTACCATGACCAAAACTGATTCCTTCGCTACCCCACGCAGTCCGTCAATAATTAATTAACACATATAAGGGAGAATAAATTTGTATACTCCTACATGCACGTAAGTTATTATTTGCTTTATGTAAGATTTAAATTTCAGTTAACGTTTGCCAAAGATATTTCCACATATGCCTTGGGTCGTACTTTAGGACGCACGTGATGTTTTTTGCATATGAAGCATGGCGGACTCTCAAAAATACTCATCACCAAGCAAAACTCAAGAAATTTCGTTGGAAGTTACGACTGATAAAATCGACAATGCTGAATCGAAAAAAAATTCTTTGAATGGAAATGAGATTTTTGGAACAAAAAGGAAGAGATTTTCATTCTATGAAATAGCGAAAATATTGAATCAAATGAATAACGAGCAAGACATCTCAGCAGCGTGCGCAAAATATGAAATTAGTAACGTACTTTGCGACATTGGAGAAAAGACAAAACAATATTCTTTGAGCATCAAAGAATAAAGATTTGAAAAATTCGAAAGGAATGGCGGATACTGCAGAATTCGACAATTTACGATATGCGTGGTTGCTCGACGCTCAGACTAAGGGTATTCCTGTCACAGGCCCCATTTTGAAACAAAAAGCTTTGTCATTGAGTAAAGATTTGGGAAGACAAAGTGAATTTAAAGCCAGTAAAGGCTGGATCGAAAAAAAAAGAAAAGAAAAGATGTCAGTTCTTTGACAATAAGTGGCAAATAATATTGCTTGCTTGATAAATGTTTGAATGAATGTTAAGATTTGAAAAAATAATGGAAATTATAAACAATAAATAATTCTTAGATTTTATCGGTTAAAATTGATGCCGGAGTTGCAATATGGCGCTGGTGTGAGCAACACTTGTCTCTTGTGCCGCTTATTAATTTCTTGATTTGGCCTAGATTCTCAAATGCTAGATATTTTGTTTGATTCTTATAGCGTTGGTTTTGTGCTGTGACGCCTGCTGGGATAAATTTCTGTTCCTGATTTTGTGATTTTCTGTCAGAATTCTGACCGGTTTTGTGTCGTTCTGAGGAACTTGTGGTCTTGAACAGGCATCTTTATAAATGTCGCATTGCCCCACAAGTAGTGTGTGTGTGTGTGTGAGTTAACCAAGCTTGGCGCGCTGTATGTGTGTGTGGCGACAGCTGTTATCGATCGCTCCTATCTACCACATTCAAAGTAGCCACTATTTACAAAAATAAGTGTCCATGCAAATGCGCTAAAGTTATTAAACTCCATCAAAGCCGACACAGAGGAACCCAAAAAGGACGTCAAACTACTTGAAACAGGCACGGCTCAATTGAAGTGCGATTTTGATGATCTAAAAACTGAATTCAGCACATCTAAAGCACAATATAAAAAGCTGAAAGAAAGTCATCAAGCATTAGAGGAAAAGTGTAGTTCACTCAAGCGAGAGGTTGGCTTTCTTCATCGACAAGCCCGCTCCTGTAATGTCCTGAATAATAACCTATCGGACGACAAGGAATCTGACAAGGACCTCTTCTCAGTTGTTCTCAATATTCTGACTAGCCCTGGTCTGTCACTTAATTAAACGAATATTGATACAATTTAGCGACTGGGGAGGACGTAAGGCAATAGGCTTGTACTTGTGCGTTTCAATTCTGGTAGATGAAAGCAGAAGGTTCTCAATAAACGTGCAGCTTTTAAAAAGTTAAACCTTTCTGTCACATTTGACAGATCACCAGAGAAGAGACAAGAAAGGAAAGCCCTATTCCAAACTGCCACCAAGCTAAGAAATGCGGGTTTTAATGTGTTCGTTAAAGGTAGCGGTATTATACTGGAGGCTCGTCAGCTCTCTCCAATGGCGGCCGAATCCCTTCTAAAAGAACAGAGAAATAAACAGCATCCAATTGAAACTCAATCCTCGTCAAGAAGGAAATCCAAAACACGACAAAATCGCCTAACGGATGGATTGAACAGCTCTCTGGACTTCTTTATTGGAAAATTTGCTTCAAAGCCGGAGAAGACTAAGTCTAAGAGTCACAACCCTACTAAGCCTGGTAAGGCATAGCAACTTGCAGCAGAGAATTAATTCGTTAATCAGGAAGTCTTATGTCAACCTCCTAAGTGCATCAATCTTCGCATCTTATTTTGGAATGCTCACGGTTTTTCCAATTTTTTTGATATTGCTGATCACGTACTGAGCTCGGACATCGTTTGTCTGTGCGAGACATGGGTAACTTTGCCGAATTTAAAATCCCATAATTGGATCCCTGATCACACCGCTATTGTAAGCAATGCACAGCGTTCTGCTGAAGTTGGTCGCCCTAGTGGGGGTTTAGCAATTTTTATAATCAAATGTGTATTCAACTTTGAAATTTTATTAATTGCATCTACATGTATCTTCGTTAAATGTTGGCGCAGGGAATCTCAATTTATTGTGGATAATGTGTACTTTAAACCATCCATGGATGTTAAGCTCTTCGAGCAGACTTTTTGCTTTACTAGCTCTTTGTCCTGCCTACTCAGTATCAAGAATATCAATCTTAGGTTAGCCAACAACCACGACAGTCAATAGGCAGTATTGGTTGAGTCTCTTAAACTCTAATTGTCCACGCGAGCTGCGCAAAGTTGCATTATGCGCCCGTCAGATTCTACAAATTAGAGCATTCGTTCTGGAGATCTGATTGTCTTGATACCCTCAAAAAATGTATCCCTCATACAATTTTTTGTAATCTACTGCATTTTATACTGCTGTTTAATCTGGCTGCATATGATCACTTTTTTTGTATTTGTCTCTTATATTGTTACTCATTTGTATCGATCTTAGGTCGAAAAACAAATTATTGAATAATAATAAAAATAAAAGTAAAACAAATTGATGCCAATTTTAAATAAAAATATAATGTAGAAATATAATAATTTTTTATACAAATGAATTTCAATATATATCTTAATTTTGGAACATAATTTTTGAAATACAATTTTTTAATTTTTATTAGAAAGCAACTAAAAACAATATTAATTATCATATTCACGACTAATTACTTGTGCATTATTCTTTATTTACGAAAGATATTTTCCATTTTACAAAACTATTCATCACAATTATTAATTCTTTCTTTGTCTTTATTAAATTATTAAATTAATATTATAAATATTAATAATAAATTTCAAAAATAAATAAATAAATAAATTTATATATATATATGTTGATAATATTAATAAATTAATATTGACTGATTATTATTATTCTTTCTTTGCCTTTATTAAATTTCTTCCAGATTTCAGAAATTTTCGTTTGTATTGTGGTTTAAAAATCTTTTTTCGTTTTTCTAAAAAGAGAGAAGTGATCTGCAGTACATCAAGCAGCAAAAGCTTACAAAGTGGAGTTTTGACAAATTGTGGTCACAACAAAATTATCAAAGACGCA
Source organism: Andricus curvator (assembly GCA_932195095.1). Lineage (NCBI taxonomy): Eukaryota > Metazoa > Arthropoda > Insecta > Hymenoptera > Cynipidae > Andricus > Andricus curvator. Next base: position 25,248 of record CAKNYM010049007.1, read on the forward strand.
GAATCTCAATTTCGATGAGTCCGGTTTATATTATATAATGATCCCTAAAAAAACTCTTGCTCGAAAAACCGTCAGTCATGTATTCGGGTAGAAGAAACAACTGGAAAGGGTCACTATTTCAGCATGTTGCAAGGCGGATGGTACATTCAAATTGCCATGGCTATTGGTTGGGAAATCTGCAAACTCTCGTTGCCTCAAACATCTTGACAAGAAAAAATTACCGGTGCATTACCGCCAGAAACCAAACTCCTGGGTCGACAAGGAAATATTTTCTGAGTGGTTTGTTGAGGAATTCGATCCTCGAGTGGAGGATTTTTTGAAAACAAGAAATCTCCCGCCAACTGCAGTACTATTGATTGATAATTATAAAGCTTGCAAGTTCGTTAAAGTACGAAGCACTGAGGTTGCGTTTCTCCCTCTCAACGTAATATCTTTACTGCAACCTTTAGATCAAGGTTTGTTACGTTATTTTAAAATATTTCTGAAAAAGCTTTGTTTTACTTTTACGTTACAATTCAAGGAATTCTCCAAGCAAATCAATTTGAACTATCAATTGAAATTGGTAAATTCGATATTGACTACTCAAAGCTAAGAAGTTGAGATGGTCGATTATCTGAAATCTATAACAATTGAGGAGAATTGTGGCCGATAGAAAAGCAAGATGCTATTACACAGACTGACGAGTTATCGGTTGACTTTCGCTTTTGGACTCTTTTGTGGGGACTGAATCAATTGAAAAATCTCAACATTTTGAAATGGAAAGAGTAATTGATTTGATTATACGAATTCAGGCTGTCAAATGCTATGAGTCAGTTGACAAAGATTGCCTTATTGCGTGGTTAGAGAATCCTAAAGGTGATCAAAAAATGTTGTTAGCGCTGAAATAATATACGATTCTTTTTGGATTATTTAAGCTATTTTATATTTAAGAGACCTATGGAACCTTGACAAATGACGAAATTATCGAACAAATCAGAAACAATGAAGAATTTTATAATTTCAACACTGCGGCTGCTCCATCAAGGGATATTTCTCAGCTACAAAAATTTTGAAAATGATTGAAGCATAATATCGGAATCTTTTTAATATATTATATGATATGTCATTTAATCCAAAGTTTTCATAATAATTTCAATGCGATAAATTTAGGTCTATAAAAAGTATAATTTTGCGGAAAGTATTGAGAGGGAATGAGGAAAACGTTGAAGCGCCGGCGTGTACTGCAGTAGTGAGGGTAGCGCCCAAGCTCCAATTAGGGGAAACGGCGGTATTGAGAGGTTTGAGTATATTATGTCCGTATTTACGGCAAAATACCGTCACACCAATAAGGATGAACGAAACTAACCAATTGTTATTTATCAGCAAAAATAATATAATATCTGTATGTACAATGCAAAATCCACAAGTACCAAGGACTGAACCCAAATTCGTACGCACAGACCGAGTTTATTTGCCAAACGCCTAACGTTCTAACCGATACGGCTAACAGAGCGTGTTAGGATGTCTGCGATAAAAATTGAAGAGCTGGATCGAATAACCACGCAAGCGCGCGAGATCGCGTGATGGTATTGTCCAAATCGGTAAACAACAAAAGTCGGAATTTGATATGAGAAATAGCAAGCGTTAGCTTCTTCGACCAGGACTGATCTTCCACATTTCTGAAAAAATTTTCTTGCATTTTCTTGTCAAGGAGCTGTTGGCGGAAGTTTTTGACTTCTGCTTTCTTCACTTGCATCTTTACAAGTGTGGCATATAAATGTAGTAATGCACTTTTTCACTTTTGAAGTTAAGATTCAGGCCAAGGGGTTTGGCCGCCTGCTCCGCGGCTTTGTAAAGAAACACTCATTTGCCATCATCCCGTATTGTCTGACCAGTTTTGGAAGAGGATCTCTTCCATTTGCGACGATGTGAGCTGTACTTAGCAGAGATAAACGTTTATTTTTTAGCCTGCTGGCCTTAAAAAATTGACTTGTTTACACTTCCATTTTTTACAGAATTTTCTTACAACTAACCCTTAAAATTAACATCCTTCCACACCTTATATCTAACGCCGCTCGCTCTTATCGCATTGCCTTCCTCGCTTCGCCTCGCCTCGCTCGCATGTCCCTACTTTCTTGCTTGCCTCGCATTACCAAACTCTGCCTCCGCGACTAATACCTAATACTTATCTACTATTTACAATATTTACAATTACTTATATTTACTTCCTCCTCTATTTACAATCTTTCCTTCTCCATTCCTCTTCCTCCTTCCTTCTCTTCTTCTCCATCTTACCCAATACTCCCTTCACCCATGCTACTGCCCTTTTGTCCCCCCTTTCATGCATCAATACCTCCGTGCTTATTCCACTCCTTTCCACCTCCACGCACTCCTCCAACCAGTGCTCCACTCTTGCCTCCCCCTTCCCACATAGTTCACACATCCTCTTTTCCCTAGCGAGCCAGAACCTATTGAAACCCTCCATGCAACCACATCTCATCCTCGCTATAAGCTCCTGACTTCCTTTCTCTCCTTTCTCACACAAATATTGCGCTCTCGCCTTTGGCATAATCCACACATAGTTCCCATTACACCTTGTCTCTCTTATTCTCTCTTCCCCTGCTGTCTTCTCTCTCTCCATGCTGTTTTTCTTAACCAACTCATATACCTTCCTTCCTTCCTCATGCATCCTTCTCAATTCATCCATATGCAGTCCATTCGTTCTAAAATACCTTTCTCTTTCAACCTCCATCTTCCCTCCCCCTCTCCTGTTCTCCTTCTCCCACCAACACTCCCTAACCAGCTTACTTCCCCCCTCTTCCAAAAATTTCTCCTCATATTTACACGCTCGACTCCCCGCTAGAATCCCTACACTCGTTCTCCCCGTCTCCCTCCTGACAATATAATTAGGCGTGTTCCTTGCCAACCCCAGTGTCCAATTTACATACCTCTCCTGTATCCTATTTACCTCTTCGCTTTCCTTCCACCCCCACACCTCTACTCCATACAATAGCACACTCATCACTAGTGAGTCAAACAATTTCATTCTCCTTCCAAACTCATCTGCGAATAACTTCTTTCCCAACCCCCACACCTGCCTCATCACCACATTTGCCCTCCTCACTCTCTCTTTTATGTGACCATCCACTCCGCCA
>CAKNYM010049007.1:28391-56955 GCA_932195095.1 Andricus curvator
TCCTCCGAAACAAGAAGCCCAGGTACACAAACTCTTTCACCGCCTGCACCGCCTTTCCCTTCCACTTCCACTCCCCTTCCTTATCCCTTCCACCTCCTTTTCTGAAAACCATAACCTTGGACTTTTCCACATTCAGTTCTAACCTGTTCTTATCTAGGTATCTTCTCAACCTCTTCATCATTTCCTTTAAGGCCTCCTCGCTTTTTACCAACAACACTATGTCATCTGCATACGCTAGCGACCAAATTCTAACCCCTCCTATCCTGACTCCTCCTACCACTCCGGCCTCCAGCTCACTTTCCATATCCGCAATTAAAATCGCAAAAAGCGTCGGGCTAAGCGGACACCCTTGTCTTAACCCCCTATCCATCCAGAATCCCTCCGAAATCCCCTGTCCTCCTCTTACCTTATCTTTGGTTTCTTCATATATCTCCCTTACCCTCTCGATCAGGCCTCTCTCCACTCCCCTCTCCTGCATCGCCTCCCACAACCTCCCCCTATCCACCGACGGAAACGCGCCTTTTAGATCCACAAAAAACGCGTACACTCTCGATCCCTTCTTCGCTTATTCTCTATCCACCACGTGCTGCAGAACGTAGATATTGTCGATAGTACTCCTACCTGCCCTAAAGCCCGCCTGCGTCTCTGGCAATATTCCTTTCCCCTCGACATCCTTCCGCAGCCTCTCCGCTACTACCATCGCGTATACTTTATACGCCGTATTCATTAGCGTAATCCCCCTATAATTTTCCTGCCTATCCCTCTCTCCTTTCTTATACAGAGGCACTATTAATCCTTCTCTCCACCCTCGTGGGAATCCCTCCCCCCTCCATACTTTCTTCACTACCTCCTTCAGCCTCTACCTAACCTCCTGTGTACTAAACAGCCATGCTTCGTTCTCTAGCCCATCCAGCCCTGCTGATTTTGACCTTTTTAACTTCCTTATCTGTTTCTCTATCTCCTCGTCATTCAACTCCTCCATCTCTGCCTCCCCCGTTCTTCTACTCCCATCATCTCCCTTCCTTGAATCTGAGCCCTGAAATGATTCTTTAAAAAACTCCCTCCACTCCTCACTCCCTATCTTGTCGCTTATCCCTACTCTACGCTTCCTAAACCTATTTATTATCTTCCAGACGTCCCCTTCTGTCTTAACATTTCCTAACTCCTCCTCCATCTCTTTCTCCTTTCTTGTTCTTTCTTCTTACACATCAATCTAAACCCCTTCCTCATTTCTACGTACTCCTCCCTTTTCGCAGTACCCTCTTTCCACTTCTTATACTTCCTCTTCACCTTTCTTTTCATCTTTTTACATTCCCTATCCCACCACGGCTTCACCATTCCTTTCTTCTTCTTTTTGAATACCTTCTTTTGCACGCACCCTTTCACTTTCTCTTTTAAATCCTCCCATATCTCTTCCACCGTCTCCCCTTCGAAGCGTACCTTCCCTAACTGCTCCTTATATTTCTCTATCGCCTCCCTCGTCCAGCTAACCCTCTCCCCCGTCGACACTTCTTCCCCACCTTGCCTTCCGCCGTTCTCACCCCTTATCCACAATCCTAATGGCTGATGATCTGATTCTACCCTCCCTTCTACTGCGAATCTCTCCATCTCCTCCCACCCTTGCATATTCATAACTACATAATCTATTACCGATACCCCCACCTTACCTACGTATGTGTATTCTCCCTCTTCGTCCCCAGTTGCCATACCATTTGCCACCGCCCAGCCTCTATCCTCCATCCAGTCCCTTAGAATCTCCTGCTCCTTATTTATTAACCTATCCTTTGAGTTCCTTTCGAATCTCTCCCCTTCCACACAAATTCCGTAAAATTCTCTCTCCACCTGTCACTAAACACGTTCTCACTTCCGCCACCAACATGCAAGTCCCTGTACTTAGCATAATTTTATTATAAAGACATTCGAGATTTAAAAGTCCGCACGCCTTGACGGCTCGGGATGTATAATCGCGGAATGGACGAATTGATATGCAAGCTCTTCTGCATATGTATGATCTTCCGCCTGACAATATCGATGCTCGTGAGCTTGTGCTTCGCCCATGGAACTACCCCAAAGGAGTAGGGTAGAACCGGGACGGCAAGCATGTTAGTCGCGGATACGTTGTTGTAGCCCGCATGGTCTTGCCCTGGAAGATGCCCCTCTGGAAGGCGACGCTGTTCGTTGTCACCAGATAATTTCCAGAGTGGACAGTGAATCTAGTTTTCCAAAGAGGCATACATCTCTTGATGCATCTCACTATGTTTGGATGAACCTTCAAGCTTTCTAACAGACAGATGATAAGTCTATGAGAGGCTGAATCGAAAGATTTTCGGTAGTCAATCCAGGCCATCGACAGATAGCGCTGGCGGACTGCTGCGCCTTTGCAGACGTACCTGTCAATACAGCATGCTAATTGCTCACACAATCTATTGGTCTGTAGATCATATATTTCAGCCTGATATGAGCGGGGCCGATTTGCCATGCTTACCCGGCTATACCCTCTAATGCACACTCTTTGTTCAGTACTTTCCGTCATTCTGAAATGCAAGGTATACGTGGTTATACGTCTACGCAGCTGCGTACATTAGTCGTTTAATGATTCGCAGATCCGTGTCCCTTAGTAGTGGACTTCACAGAGATTCTCCTTTGCATGGTAGATACCTGTTTTTGACAATGGAACAACTAGGTAATAAGTTAGAGCACACAGTCGGATACTTTTCGAATAGACCTCGTACGTAAAAATGGCATAGAGGTAAGCATGTCAAATATATGTGTGAATATTAAAAAGGAAAGACAATATTTATATCAAAAACTTCAAAATACATCATTATTTACTAATAAATTGGAAATATACTTATGTTAGACGTCAGCATATTCCGAAAAACACTAACGCGGTCTGAACACATGGGTCACTTTGGGCTCACAACTGACTTTGTGCCGATACCGATTGTGAATGAACGGACGACGCTCGTTGTCCTTAAATGAGTCGACCCTTAGTACTAACTAGATTTTTTAGGAGGGGGGAGGCAAATACCACCCTCCTTTCGTCTACGAGTAATTTCACTTTGAAATTTCGTTTCTGCCCAACCGAAGGCATTAGCTCCGAGGTGAATCTCGACTCGGAAAAAGTTCAGGTTTGACGCCGAAGATGATTGTGTATATTCAATGGATAGGGTCCAATGTTTGCCTTCACACTCGACTGTTGAATAATCGCGTGAACTCGGAAGGTGGTTTTCTGCAATTTTCCTCTTACCTGGCCAAACCTCCAGTCAAGTGCGAGTACTTCTAGTAAATTCGGATGCAGCCGCGGGTTATAATTGCTTGTAAGAAAATGCATGGAGTGATTTTAGGCCACCTCAGTAAGAGAAAACATTTTCACAGGCGAATACGAAGTGAAGTGAAGTCGCATGGCAGTATATATATATATATATAAACCTCTGTTTCACCGGGGTTTCAAAATAAAAGGCATAGTACAGAAGGATTTAACCGCAGCGCAACGGGACTTAAATGGACTAGCCATACAAGACAATAATTCGTTTGTGCCCAAAATGACCCATGTTTGCAGACGAAGGGCTAATTTCTAATTAATCTATCCTATTCGATATAACTTCTGTTACAGTGAATATGTTTTAGAAATGGCGCAAATCATTAAGACAGGGTATGAAGTCATACTAAAAAAGCCACCACCATCAGCTGAAGAAATGAGATGGTGGCCGTGGAAAGGAAATACAGTAATCAGAATATTGAACGAGATACTGAAGAAGAACAACATATGCATACAGGTTGTAAAACAGTGATTTTGCCATGCTGTATGGTAGAAATTCAAGATCCGCATTCCAAAGTATAAAACTGGCGCGTATTTCTCAGCATATGATTTGATAAAATTTACTGCATCTACTTGATTCTGTACAGAGGCGCATTTTGTATACTTGGGAATAAATAATCCGAATATGATAGTTGTCTTTCTTTAGAGATGCGTTCCAATTTATAGGCTTTTGGTCTTGGCCTGATAATGCATTCGAAGTAGCTACAGTTTGAATTGAATTCCTGTAATTCTAATCTCCTCTCTTTAACATCATCTTGATCGAATTATTGAAAGAAATTTATTTCACAGCCATATCCCTCTTCGAACATTTTATCATCTTCCAAGCATACTGCTTGACTCGGTTGTAAAGTTATACTTTCGTTATCCTCGAGTATACCTCTTTTAGATGTCAGCTTGATATCTGTTATGTGATCTTAAGCTGAAAATGTCCCGCTTATTTGGCTTCCAAGCACGACGAAATGACAACGAGAGGCCGGTGACTGCAACTATCGCTGGGAACTTCTTGACTTAAAATGCGGTCATTGTATACTACGGTGGAAATGACACCGTCCTGGCGTGCGAAAATCAAACCCTTTGTACCTGAATTAAGTCCTAATGATCTGAGGAAAGCAAAAGATTGCTCCTTCGACAAGGATTGATCTTATACATTTCTGTGAAAGTTCTCGTCCATTTTCTTGTCGAGCAGCTGTTGTCGGAACTTTTTTACCTCTGCTTTCTTTAATTCGGCTTTTAAAAGTGAGGCATCTAGATGGAGAAATGCTCTTTCCTCACTTCTGATGTTAAAATTCAGGCCAAGAGTCTCGGTCACCTGCTCCGTGGTTTGTAAAGGAACGCTCCTTTGCCAATCATCTCGTTTTTCCTGACCATTTTTAGGAGAGGATTTCTGCTATGCAACTTTACAATTTTTTCTGATTCATGAATAAGCACTTCTCCGGCCTATTAAACATTTAAAAAAACGCTCAGAAATACCATCTCGGAGATCAAAAGTTGCTCCAGGACTAATATAATCATAAGTTTAGAGAATAATTGGCTGATTCGCTTGCTTTTCCATTTTTTTTGTATATATGTAACTCCTGGAAGCTCTAACATCATCACGACTCCTGTGAGCATATCAAGAACTCTGAAGGATATCGAAAAATCTCAAGCAGCTTATCATCCTATTGGAGTTGCGACAGAAAGAATTCCAATCCTCGCGTTCTTTCCAAAAGGGAAAGGCTGCCAACATCTTTGAAAGAAGAAATTCGAAGAGAAATACGCTAAAATAACTCTTGTTTCTAGACTGCTCAAGAAAGGCTTAAGGAACATCTTCGAGACCTTTCCACCTGGTTTGAAATCCAGTTCAAATCTGAACTCTGCAAGTGTTTTGTTCACGATTTGCATCCTTGCGGATGGGAACCCTACAGCTCAAGTTCGGACATAAAGCTTATCTTGTATTTGGCACCAGGAAAAATCCTGAAGATTTGAAGGGGATTCGTTTTGATTGTGAGTGAGATTACTATTACTCAATTATAATGTGCCCCTTTTCTCGATTTGACATTGTTTGCTGATTTTCGACCCCTCCCCTTTTACTGGTATTTGGTTAATTAACCCCACCTTTTGCCGGATCAAAGTTCGCATTTTGCCGATCTGAAATCCCGCAATTTTCCCGATCTGAAACTCCCAATTTTGCCGATCTAAGATGCCCCTCTTGCCTATTTTTTTGTATTGCGGATAGCTAATAGAATAACTAACTACTTACTTTTACGAGAGATATAAAATTAGAAATTCGCGAGTTGTGGAGTACTAAGTATAATTAGCATTTTAGGCAGATTCTGATTGCAATGTTATAAAACTGTTAAAATTATCGATCTTATTTTGTGTTTATAATATTTGCAGTATTTTCAAGATTATGAACAAATGTTTATTCTGACTATTTTGAAAATCCTGAGTGGTCATTTTTTTAGAAATGAGAAAACTTTCTCCCGTGGGAACCACCCCATCTGCCAAAATTTAAGAAAATGAGCTGGTTGGACATTCCGGTACATCAGAGTTTGAACAAAAATCAACTTTAGGATGAAAATAATAGTATAGCATGTTTTTTTGACGGAAATTTTTAAGCCTTTGATCAAAGAAATTTCGTGACTTGTTCAAGAATTGTTCTGATGTTTTGATCCAAGATATATCGTGATATTTTGTTCAGAGGTAATTTTTAAGAATTTTTCTGTTGGAAACTGATCCAAGAAAGACTTCTGGTAAAAGCAAACTTCGGAGTGCCCAATGACTCTGAGCTTGTGGATATAAGTTTTAGTAGACATCTTGACACTGGAGAGACCTATAAATACCTGGGCGTGCCTCAAAGCCGCATTCAGGACGTAACATCAGTGAAAAATCCCCTCCGAAGCAGGTGCAAGCGTCTTCTTCGACAGATTTGGTCTTCAAATCTGTCGGTGTTGAACAAGGTAGCTGCGTCTAACGTGCTTGCCGTCCCAGTTCTACTCTGTTCGTTTGGGGTGGTTCAATGGACCAAGAGCGAGCTCATGACCCTCGATATCGCCACAAGTAAGATCATGCATATGCATAAGAGCTTGCATCCGAATCTCCAATGTCTTCATAACCGAATTGTTCTAAGTACAGCTTACATAGTTGCAAATGGCAGAGATCCACTCCTAAAAATGGCCAGGAAACACGAGATGATCAGAAAAGAAGCGTTCCTTCACAAAGTCGCGGAGCAGGCGGCCGAGACCCTTGGCCTGAGTTTCAATATCAGAAGTAAGGAAAGTGCATTGCTCTATCTAGATGCTTTACATCTAAAAGCCGAAACGAAGAAAACAGAGATTGAGAAATCCCGACAACAGCTGCTCGAAAAGAAAATGCACGGAAACTTTCACAGAAATATAGAAAATCAGTCCTGGTCGAAGGAGCAAACCTTTACTTTCCTCAGATCATCAGGATTTAATTTAGGTACAAAGAGTTTTATTTTCGCATGTGAGGACGGTGTCATTTCCACCTTAGTATACAGAGACCACATTTTGCGTCAAGAAGTTCCCAACGATAGGTGCAGAGCGTGTCATGCACACGCTGAGTACCTAGAACACATACTATCCGGGTGTCCTACTCACGCAGCAACGACGTATCTCTGCAGACATAATGCGCCCTAAGAGTGCTCTATTAACATCTTTGTCGCTCTTACCGCTTGGTCGCGACCCTGCTCTGCCGAACGTTCCAAGGGAGATAGAGTCAATTGTCCAAAACGAGAAGTGCAAAATTTTCTGGAACTACGATTTTCGAACAGCAGTCTCCGTTGTTCACTCGAGGCTTGACATCGTTCTCCAAGCCGATGTCATTTTTCTAGATGGCAGTTTCTACTAGTGGGATAATGCGGTGGTAATTTAATCTTATATAGTTAAAAGTTTGTCATAAGGACAACCGCAGGATTTCGCCGGGAGCGGGTGCTAATCTGAAAAATTGCACCCGCTCCCAGCGAAATCGCGGTAAAATTTCAGCTGTAACCACGTCTCACGACCGTGAGATAGGTGGTTACAGTCTGCGACGAACTCAATACGATGGTCCGGCAAAAGTCTCGTGCACCCTGAGGACACGGAGCGTCCCAAGGACGACCGCCTTCTGCATTTTCCCCGCAAGTGTCTCAGCATTTTTTTGACACGCAGGGATGCTTTTCAGGCTATTAACCAGTGAAACCTTGGCACTTCCAAGAGCGCCGATGATCAAGACGATTAGCTTAACAGAATATTCCGGGTATAACCGTCGCAACTCCCTTATAAGGTCTTTATACCTCTCTTTCTTTTCTTTCTCCTTGGCTGTGACGTTTTTGTCAGCTGGTGCCGAAAATTCGATAACGAACATGGTTCGTTTCTCGAAGTCAAGGAGAACTATATCAGGCCTCGAGTGCGCAACAGAAACAATTGTCGAGAATATGAAGTTCCAGTATATGCGGCACTTCTCATTTTCGACAATTGACTCTATTTCTCTAGGAGCGTTTAGCAGAGAGGTATTTGGGCTAATGCCATAAGAGTGACAGAGATGGTAATAAAGCACTCTTAGTGCCGCATTGTGCCTTTGGATGTAGGTCGTTCCCGCATGAGTTGGACAACTAGATAGTATGTGTCCTAGATGCTCGGGGTGTGCATGACACGCTCTGCAACTATCATCGGGAATGTCTTGGCTCAAAATGTGGCGACGGTATGCTAGAGTGGAAATGACACCGTCTTGACATGCCAAAATGAAGCCCTCCGTGCCCGACTTCAATCCGGGTGATCTAAGGAAAGCAAACGTTAGCTCATACGACATCGACTGATCTTCCACATTTCTGTGGAAGATGCCGTGCATCCTCTTGTCGAGGAGCTGTTCGTGGAAGTTTTTCTCCTGTGCTTTCTTAATCCGGGCCTTCAGGAGTGAGTATTCAAGATGGATAAGATTTGATGCATTTTGCTCACCCCTAATATTGAAGTCAAGGCCGAGTGTTTTATATATATATATATATAAAGTAGGTACACAATTAGGAACATGGTGTAATTTTGAGTTCTTTTTTATCGCTGATCTCCTTGCACAGCGTTTGTGAGCGTTGAAGGTGACAATAATTGCCTCTGGATGCTTTCTTGTAGCTACCATCCACCACTCCATAGGTTTATACTCGCTTGCTTTCTGATGGTCCGAGCGCGTAGCCGCTTGAGCCACCGAGCTTTTTTGAATAAAAGAAAATGGGGAAGCTAATTTTTATCTTATTTTATTCCATGTCAGTTTTGTCCACCATTATTATATAATGAGAAGTTATAGGCTCCGGAAGCTACGATCATGGTTCCATAAAGCAACCAATCCCGACGCAACTGGAACGTGTACGTCATCCGCTTCTGCTCCTTCTGTCCTAGAAGGTAAGCAAGAGCGGGAAATTTACGCGAGATAACATCGGGTAACACTGTTCCTTGGAGTCAGGTCTTTAGCCGTGGATAACCTTACGCGGCAGACGGGACAGTTGGAGATGAAGGTTTCACCTCTGGATACTTTTTTAAAGCTACCAATCTTTGTAGAATGTTATGAGGAACAGTTTTGACGGACCAGATGAAGTGATCCCAGAAGAACAGCCTTTTGCATCCGGTTCGCGATGGAATGAGCCTGACGCTGGCAAGCCGGAATCTTGTTGAGTTGGCTAATAAATGAAGCTTTTCTACCTCCAAGACAGCCGATTATGAGAACTACAAGATGGACTTTGTAGCCTTGTTACAGCCTGCTCAGTTCGAAAAGAAGTGCTTGATACTTCGCCCGTTTTTCTTTCTCCTTTGCCGTGATATTACCATCGGCTGGTGCCGAGAATTCAATCACGTAAATGATCTTGTTCTTCAGATCTTGGAGGACAATATCAGGCTTCGTAGGACTGATACGTTGAGTGGTGGAGAATGAGAAATTCCAGTAGATCTTACACTGATCATTCTCCACAACGGACTCGAGTTCCCCCTGGGCGTATGGCAAGACGGGCAATAGACCAACACCATAGAAGTCCCTAAGTTGGTAATATAACACATTTAGAGCCGCATTGTGTCTCTCTATGTACCCGCAGCGTGCATATTTTGAGCATCCACTGAGAACATGTGCAAGTGTTTCTGGCACTTGCTTGCATCCTCGACAGTTGGTATCGCCTACAGGTACATTCATTATGCGCTCGCGGTAAGCTAAGGTGTCTATAACGTCGTCTTGACAGGCAAAAAGAAATCCCTCAGTCTCCGATTTTAATCCAGCAGACTTAAAAAACATGTTGGACAGACCCATCGAGAGCTCTTCTCTACACATAATGCCGTAGAATTTACCATGAAGGGGCTTGTCAGCATGTTCTCTCAGTAGAAGCGTACGTTCTGCTTCCTGTACACGACTTTTGAGCACCAGAGGTATTAGTGATGCTAGGCCATGTGTAGTGTCGCTGGAATCAAATGGGGGGCTAAGCTCCTCTGCGGCCCTATCTGCGGCACGGTATAGAAACACCGCAGCACTGACGACTTTATGTTGATGAACGTGTCGCATAAGAGAATCTGTGCTATTTAGAACTGAGCAGGCTGTAGCCAGAACCGTTCTGCGATGAAGACACTCTAAGCTCAGCAAGCCTCTGCCCCCTTTATCTCGAAGGAGGTATATTCGAGGTACGGAAGATCTTGGATGATGACTTCGATGGATTGTCATCATCTTGCGTGTGCTTCGGTCAATTTGCTTCAAATCATCTACGTTTCATTTTACTGTATCAAACGTGTAGAGCAGTATATGAACGGCCGGCATATTGGTCGCCTGGATCTTATTCTTTGCACATAATTCGGAAGCCTAAATTTTTCTGAGAATTTGGCGATACATTTTTCCAAAGGCCGTTTGTAACACACGCACATCTTGGGGTTCTGCTTGCGGTATTCCAAGATATGTATATGTTTCTCCAATACCAAGATGTTGAATGGTATTTCCGCCTATGAGTTGAACATCCTGATCGTCACGCGATGATGTAATTTCTAGTCTTCCTTGGTCTAGGTGGACGCAGGCACACTTGTCCAGGCCATAGCTCATGCCAACCGCTTTAAAGTACCTATTTACCGCCTCCACAAGGATGTTAAGGTCCTTTTTCGAGGAAGCAAAGAGTTTAAGGTTGTCCATGTATAAAAGGTGGTTGACCTTATATTCTCTTTTCTTCGGCGGACCACATAGGTATCCACAGCTTATGCCTCGGAGCAAAATAGGTAGAGGCAAGAGGGAGATGCAGGAAAGTATCGGACTTAGAGAGTCTCCTTGAAAGACCCCCCTCTTATATATGATATAGCTTGTAGTCACTTGTCTTTTGTCAGATGTTATGACAAATCTTGTCCGCCACAAGAGCATAAGCTCTTTTATGCATCTCACTATTTTTGGATGCACGTCCAGGCACTCAAGGAGCTTAATAGGTAGCTCATGGTTCGTGTTATTGTATGCCTTACACTAGTAAATCCAAGCCATGGACAAATTGCGTCGATACCTGATCGAGTCCTGGGTAATACACTCGTCTATTAACAGGTTCTCCCTGCGACCTGCCAGACCTCCCTTGCATCCACGTTGCTCAACTATTGCACTCCATACCGGCTCGATAGATGTTAATATCCTCTCTTTGAGGACGCCCGTGAATAGCTTGTAGCTGGTGTTTAAACAAGCTATGGGCCTGTAGTTCTTTGGACTTGACAAATATCCGGTCTTAGGAATCAATACCGTTCGTCCTTCCACTAGCCACTGCGGGACGGGTTGTTCTCCATTTTAGAAAATAGTAAATATACGAGCTAGATGTTGGTGCGTAGAAGTAAACTTCTTCCACCAAAAGTTGTTGATTTGATCTGGCCCTGGCGCTGAAAAGTTCTTAGTTCTAGAGATAACTTTCTTCACTTCTTCAGCAGTAATTAGTGGACACTCTTCCTCTGGACCTTGTAACCTTTGCCTTTGGCAAAAGTTACGAAAGATTGATATATCTGAAGCGTCTTCATTTAGCTGATAAGTATCTCCATATACTTGCTCCCAGAAGACTTGAATCTCTTCTCGACTAGGCGGATTTTTAACAGCACGTGAAGTTTTATTGAGCAGACGGGAAGGATGAATAGAAAAGGTGAATTTTCCTGAATCTACTTTACTCGCCGTTCAAGGCGCTGTTTCGTTGTTGAAAGAGATCTTATTTTTTGCGTCCAGTGCTGCTTAATATTAATATTAAATTGCTTACATTTTCCTGAATTAATCTTATTCACTTTTCTGAAAAAGAAAAATATGACTGTAGAACGCTTGTCACGAAAGGGTCTAGGCTTTATAAGTTTATGGTGTCAAAACCCACTGTGATCGACTTTTATGGCCCAGCTGATGAGCGCGCCGCCCCAAAAATTAAACAGCTTAAGTCGTAGACCTGTCAAATTTTAAAAATTCACTCAGATTTGTTTTCATACTAGAAGGCTTATTTATATTTTTCCTAATCTGCGTTTTCAAAAAATGTGATCTTCAACCTTTGAGGAAAATATTGTTGAAAAATTTCAGTATCAGATATATATTATTAGGGCTGTTATATTAGTCTTTGAAAACAGTGAAAATAGAACTTCTTAGGCAACCGTAATTTAATGTTGATTATGAATTTTTCATTGAAAAAATGCTTTTATGTGGATTCTGAGGACCTCCGGAACAACATAGTAAAAGTTCAAATTAAAAAGTGGATAACTTCGTGCTTAAAATCTTAAATGAAAAAAGTTGGGTTTGCCCATGTTAATTGCATAAAAACTTCAAAGACGATGGGACACCTCTAAATATTTTTTAAAATTAAATCAAAAAAATCTAGCTTCCACAATCGCATAAACTACCGATATTTGCCTTCCGCTCCTAAGAAAACCAAAAGTTTTTTTTTCTGGTCACCCTAGTCTATATACGTAATTCATTCAGGCTCAAAAAATGCAGCACATGCCAATTATATGCATTAATTTGTTTATAACAATTTAACAAATACAAGAATTTCATCTGCAATTTCCATTGTAACAGAATTGTTACCATAACGTGGGACTCGGTACGGCCCTGCACGGAAGGGTTACCGGGCCGCGCACGAGACGGAAAGGAATCCCCCGAGGGGGCCCGAAGTAGTCCCGAGCAACAGCATAGCAGTTTCTTAGCCTCTTTTCGTTCGGCTAACCGTTTACTAAGTTTGCCTCTCGGCTACCATGTCGTTTTCCCCGCGTGTGAACCATTAGTTCTCCTTAACATCGCTCTCGATCCGTCTTCGATCTGTTCACCATCACTCTCAATCAATCTCCGGAGAGGGAATCTTAGCCAATCTTTCAACGGCCCTCTTCAGGACCACCCTTCCGTCCACGCAATCACATTTGAGCACGTCAGAGCAAAAGAAAGACTCCGCAGAGCCGTGAGGAAAAACGCGACAAGTACCGTTAGAAAAAAAACTCTTAAGGAGAATGCTTGAAGAGTAAGACAGCGCAACGATCATTGCCTCATTTTTCCTCTCGACTCTGCGGAGTCTTCCTTTTGCTCTGAGGTGCTCATTTGTGATCACTAGCACTCCGCCACGAACTGGCGGTCTCCAACTTGTAAGTGGCAATAAATGTTTATTATTTATATGCCGGCCCTTTTTAATGTGTTAACCCTTTTTCTCGGCGTCCTGATCCCACTTTCCCTCCTTGGTAGGCACTCCCGTCATACCATTAATCTTTTCAGCATATTGAAAAAGATGCAGTCCCAACTGAAGTACGATCGCTCATGATTATTTAATAAAAAAGCTACGATCCGTTGAGATTCGTAGATTCGGCTGAGTTTTGTTCCAAGAAATTCCCTGTTTCTTCACTGTGAGGTTCCTTAAACTGGAAATTGCAGAATGGGGTTAAGAAGCAAATATAAATATTTCATAAGAGATAACTAGTTTTTATTTCGACGCCTCCATTCAATATGAGCCTATGTGCTAACAGCGCTCTGTATGAGACTATTCCCTATGCTTATACACAGCGCATAGTCTCATACACGGCGCTGCCAGCACATAGACTCATATTGAATGGAGGCGTCGATTTATTTTTCTATTCTATTGATTTTTTTTCATTCAATATGATTAATTACGTTTTTACCAACAAAACAAAAGTTAAAACTTATTCAAGGGCAAACCATTTTACTGGAGTATCCTTCTTGAATGTAGAAACTTTTAAAGGCAATAAAAGCGGGTTTAAAAAATGACATTTAGGTTGAAATGGTTTGATACCCTTCAGTTTAAGAATTTGTTCCTGTAATTTGTTTTGCTACTTTTTTAAACTTTCTGTAACATGATTCAATTTCTTGAAAGTCTCGAGTTGAGGAAACATGTTCCTGATGCAAAAGAAGTTTTCCCTCCATTTTATTAGAATGGGATAACTTCTTTGAATCAGACTTTTTACTCTTCATTTAGCATAGCAGTATTTGGGGACTAAGTTTTTGCTTTTTTTTCAAAGACAAAAATTGGATTTTTAATCACCATCCACATTTGATAGAACTTACACGCTACAAAGGAAAAAAATCTCCCTTCATATTCTAAGGACCTAATAACATTTTCCAATTTGGAATCTTACGATTCAATTTAGCATTGATATATTTTGAAACAACGCATTTATTTATAGATAGATAAACGTTTCTTTTTCGGCCTGCTGGCCCAGAAAAATTGCCTTGATTACACATTCATGATTGACAGAATTTGTCTTAAAATTATTCCTTACAAATTAACATCCATCCACACTTTATTGCTACCTAAATTCGCCTTGCCTCGCATTGCCAACCTCTGCCTCCGCGATTACAATATTTCTCTCTCCATTCCTCTTCCTCCTTCCTTCTCTTTGTATCCATCTCACTCAACACTCCCTTCACCCATACAACCGCCCCTTTATCCCCTCTTTCATGCAGTGACAGCTCTATGCTTATCTCACTCCTTTTCACTCTCTCGCAATTCTCCAGCCATTAGGGTTGTGGATAAGGGGAGAGATCGGTGGAAGGCAAGGTTGAGAAAAAGTGTCGACGCGGAGATGGTGAGCTGGATCAGGGAGGCGATAGAGAAGTATCAGGAGCAGTTAGGGAAGGTACGCTTTGAAGGGGAGTCGGTGAAAGAGATATCAGAGGATTTGAAAGAGAAAGTGAAAGAGTGTGTGCAAAAGATGGTAGTCAGAAAGAAGAAGAAAGGAATGGTGAATGCCGTGGTGGGATAGGGAATGTAAAAAGATGTAAAGGAAGGTGAAGAGGAAGTAAAGGAAGTGGAAAGAGGAAAGTGCGAACAGGGAGGAGTACGTTGAAATGAGGAAGGGGTTTAGATGTGTAAGAAGAAAGAACAGGAAAAAGATAAAGATCTGGAGGAGGAGTTGGGAAGTGTTGAAACAGAGGGTGACGTGTGGAAGATAATAAATAGGTTTAGGAATCTGGACGGGGTAGAGAACGAAACGTTGGATGTTTAGTACACAAGAGGTTAGGGAGATATTGAAGGAAGTAGTGCAGAAATAATGAAGGGGGAGGGATTCCCAGGAGGGTGGAGAGAGGGGCCAATAGAGCGAACAATGTATACGCGATGGTGTTCGCGGAGTGGCTGCGGAAGGATGTCGAGGGGAAAGGGATATTGCCAAAGACGCAGGCAACCTTGCGGACGGGTAGGAGCACTATTGGCAATATCTACGTTCTGCAGCACGTGGTGGATAGAGAATCAGCAAAGAAGGGGTCGACAGTGTACGTGTGTTTTGTGGATATCAAAGGCGCGTTTTCTTCGGTGGATAGGGGGAGGTTGTGGTAGGCGATAGAGGAGAGGGGAGTGGAGAGAGGCCTGATAGAGAGGGTACGGATGATATATGAAGAGACGAAAGATAACGTAAGAGGAGGGAAGGGGATTTCGGAGGGATTCTGGAGGGATTGGGGGTATACGGAGAGTAAACTAGAGTCTGGAGTGGTAGGAGGGATTAGAATTTGGTCACTCGCGAATGCAGATGACATAGTGTTGCTGGAAAGAAGCGAGGAGGCCTTAAAGGAGATGATGAAGAGGTTGAGAAGATACCTGGATAAAAATAGGTTAAATCTGAATACGGAACAGTCCAAAGTTATGGTGTTCAGGAAACTAGGTGGTAGGGATAAAGCATGGGAGCGGAAGTGGAAGGGAAAGGCGGTGCAGGAGGTGAAAGAGTTTGTGTACCTGGGCTTCTTGTTTCGCCGAAATGGAATATTGGATGGTCACATGTAAGAGAAGATGAGGAGGAAGATAAGTTATTTGCTGATGTTTGTGGAAGGAGAATGAATTCGTTTGAGTCACTAGTGATTATTTGTGCTGTTGTATGGTGTAAAAGTGTGGGGGTGGAAGGAAAGTTCGGATGTAAATAGGACACAGGCGAAGCGAACGAGATGAGGGACTCTAACAGGGAGTTGGGCGTGTAAGTATGAGGAAAATTTTTTGGTGTTCTACCTTTGCATACCCCTTCCCGCACAATATACTCATTCTCTTCTACCTAGGAAGCCAGAACCTATTAAAGCCCTCCATGCCTCTCACACAAATACTGCGCTCTCTCCCTTGGCATAATCCACCTATAATTCCCATTGAACCTTGACCCTCTTATTCTCTCCTCCCCTTCTGCCTTCTCTCACTCCATGCCGTTCTTCTTCATCACTTCGTACATCTTTCTCCCTTCCACATGCATCTTTCTATTTTCACTCCCCTGCAGTCCATTCCTTCAAAAATACGTTTCTCTTTCAACCCCCATCTTCCCCTCTCCTCCCCTGTTCTCCTCCCATGAACACTCTCTAACCAACTCACTTCCCCTCTCTTTTCAGACATTTTTCTCATACTTACACGCTCGACTCCCTGTTAGATTCCCTGGCCTCGTTCACCCTGCCTGTGTCCTATTTACGTCCTCACTTTCCTTCCACCCCCACACCTCTACTCCAAAAAATAGGACACTCATCACTAGTGAGTCAAACAATTTCATTCTCCTTCCAAAATCATCTGCAAATAACTTCTTTCCCAACCCCCAGACCTGCCTCATCACCACATTTGCCTCCGCACTCTCTCTTTTATGTAAACAATCCGTCACCCATTTCTCCGAAACAAGAAGGTCAGGTAGACAATCTCTTTCACCCCCTGCACCGTCTTTCCCTTCCACTTCCACTCCCCTTCCTTATCTCTTTCACCACCTTTCCTAAACACCATAATCTTGGACTTTTGCGCATTCAGCTCTAACGTATTCTCATCCAGGTATCTTCTCAACTTTCAAATCCTCCCATATCTCTTCCACGGATACCCCTTCAAAGCGTACCCTCCCTAACTGCTCCTGATTCTTCTCTATCGCGTCCCTCGTCCAGCTCACCCTCTCCCCTGTCGATAGTTCTTCCCCACCTTGCCTTCCGCCGCTCTCCCCCCTTATCCAGAACCCTAATGGCTGATGGCCTGAATCTACCCGCCCTTCCACTGCGAATCTCTCCGTCTCCTCCGACCCTTGCATATTCATGACTACGTAGTCCATCACGGATAGACTATGTTACTTAATTGTAAATTGGATTGTAGAGAACGTTTTTTGTTTTTAGTACAACATTTTCAAAAATAAACTTCTAAAAATGATACATTTTACATGTTTTCTTGATTTCAAGAGGCCTTATTAAAATTGACTAATAATTAGCACAGATACACAAAAGGAGTGCATTCCAGAATATCTAGATAATTCGAGAAAATATATTCGCGGTTTTTACTTGGCGGCTATCTACTATCGCGAATCTTGATATTTTCCACCAGAATGGATAATGATTAAAAACACTTACTGCGGGTGTTATACGTTGCAGGTTTGCATATGTTTTATTGAAGACACGACACGGATAAGAAAGGTTTGAAAAATATCAATATACCCGAAATTACAGAGGGCAGTGCAGTATAAAATGTTATCTTTTTTCTAAGCAGGGGAAATGCATATTTATGGACGACCAATTTTAAACCTTAAGGGTTCCAAAACCGAGTTTGGAGCTCAACCGTAACGGCCATATTCAGTAAAAAAAAAAAAATTGATTAGCAGTTCGAACTCGAAAGTTCATTGCCTCACTACCCAATTCGGGTAGTGTTTCTAGGTGGATATTTACTACCAATGTGGGCCCACCACACCCACAACGGGCCAACAGCAGGCAGTATTCCAGTATTCACTAAAACCCCTCCTTATTATTACGCCTCAGATTCGGGAGGCGGCACCCACGTTTTTGGTGCATTACAGACCTACCCCTACTTTTTCCCTTCGTGCTACCGTTTTTAAGCTCTTAAGTCGACAGAATGCGGCAATACTGACTCTGGTGACCATACACCTTTCCAATTTAGAATGGCCGATCCAAATTAAACACTGTTAATTGAAATCTCATGTTCGGGCCTGATGCGGCCAGCTATGTCGGGATTGTTTTTGTAGTAGCGTACCTTATTGCGGTGAGCAGTTCTAAGTTTTAACTGGTCACCGTCAACTTGAGCATCTACTAAAAAAGCAAAACGATCTTTAATTGCGACTAGGTATGGTTTTCGCAGACCCTCAGCTGTATTTATGTGGCGCTCTGGGTGTACTAAACAACCCTCATCCCGTAACCGCTGCAGCGTTACGGACGACATAACGGGCGAAATAAGCACGCTGGTGATATAACTGGATACCGCATCGTGACATCGGATTCCAATGCCTGCTCAGCAGCTTCTATCAATGTGCCTTCCTCGAGAGGTGCGCCATCTAGTTGGTAAAGCGGCTATTCTTAAGCGGCAGGAGTTAATCAAATCCCTGTCACTTAAGAATTTTGTTCCGTCGATGATCTGAAGATGCTGCCCATATATTTTGACCGTGTAGATAAGACCACCTCCATTTGCTGAATTATAAGGCTAATAACAGCCATACCACGCTGAAAAAACCAGTTCTCGTCAGATCACTGAAGTTAAGCAGCGTTGGGCGCGGTTAGCACTTGGATGGGTGACCATTCGAGAAAACTGAGTGCTGTTGGCACATCGTGGGTGTGGTGAGCCCACACTTGTAGTTATTTACTACAAGTTATCAACCTAGAAACATACCCGAATCGGGTAGTGTCACGCCTACCCCGAAAGGGAAATGGCTTAATGGTATAATGATTGCCCACCATTTTTCGATATCATCATGTGAACGGGGCTTAAATCGATTATCTTGGAGTCTCCGATCACAGATATTGATTTCTCTCTCAAGAAAGTTGTTGTTTCTGGGAAGTTGTTGCTCACCCTTCCTTAATGAAAACAGTGTGCTTCGTTGAAGTAATGGCGCTACCCATATTTAAGATGCAATACCAAGACCTCCATCAGCTACATGAGTATAAAAATACAAGTTGGGAACGTCGTGTGACAAATCTGACCATTTCCTGATTGCTTTTCTTATAATCTTATCTCCACTTTTCAGAACCCTAATTGCGACGTTCCCGAGAGCGAGATGGTGATATATTTTGCGTATAATGAAATATTTGAGGGCGTAAACCCGTTGTCGTGGCTTTAGAGGTCCTTCAGTAAGTCCCTCTAAGTCAGGCCCAAGGATTTCGATTGGCTGAAATTTCTTGCGTTCTGCGCAGGCAATCAGAGCCATGGAAATAACAGGCGAATGACTGTGGATCTTGTGCTGGAGCAGGATTACTTACAACAGGTAAATAACAACCAGTGGATCGACCTGCAGTACCCGAGGCTCTTTTTCTTAATTTGGGACCTGCTAAATGTCGGGAAAACGGGGTGGTAGTCCGAGTTTCCCTAGTAGCTTGACCCATAAACCTATGTGATAAGGCGTCCAAGAACTCCTCAAGGATCGGGTTATTGGGGTATCTTAAGAAAACTTAAGATCACTTGTAACTGGATCTGGCTGGATAAAGTGGGTTCCCTTGTCCCAAACTACTTAACAACTTCCGCCGTTTTCCCGTGCATTATTAGTGCAAATATTAACCGATTTTTATGAATCTTTTTTCATTTTCTTCTAATTATATTAATTAATTAATTCAGCTAATTAAAATTGAATTAGGCCATGTTTTCATAATTTCGTTTTTTTTTTAACTGGCTTTAATCTCATAATAATGAAAGGGTAATTTTTTCCCGAAAATTAGACTCTCAGCAGGTATCTGCCTTGTCTCCTTCGCCAAGGGTTCGAAATATTACTAATTATATCACATATACAGAAGATGAGACAAAAATATTCAAGCAATCGGCCTCGAAGTTTAAAACCGTAAACCCCATACTGATAAAGGGCCTGAACTACACTGTATGTTCCTAATCATTCTTGTAGCAAGAATGTAACTATTGGATTGGAAGTACAGAACGATGGAAGTTTTGAACTAATTGCTAAAATTGTAAATAACAAACTACAAGAAATCACGCTGTGGGTGCCCACATGGACTAAATTCCTGCAATAGCTCAATATCATCGACTATTATCTTGAAAAGGACGAACGAACCTGATCAGATCACACTGATGACCGCGAGATAAATGACGACAAAGTGATATTTAGAAAAGTTTTTGCAGGAAAGACAATTTTTTTGGAAAATTAAACCTACACGTTTTGCACAATGTGAAAATAGTGAAAATACGCGTGAGACGAAGTAACAAATGTGTATGTGACTGATATTCCAAAGAAAAAAAACACTTTTATTGGTTTTAAGAATGTCCTTTTGTGTGGAAACGAGTATGTCAGTATGCTCAAAACCTTGTGTGGCTTATTGAATGAAAATTTTTACGAAGTACAAAATTACTATTTTTTCACACACATTCCACTACAATTTAGGCACTTTTGCCGTCGGATTGATAGCTTCTGAATTTCAGTATCATAGAACAAGGGTGAGAAATCAGGGATATAGACAGAATGTTTAAGAAAATTCCAGTGCAATTCCTGCACATTGGTTGAGTTAGATTTGCAGTATGAGGCCTAGCGTACTGCGGATGGGGGTGTCCCGCCTTTAGGACTTGTAGGCTGCCTTAGCTTTGTCGAAAAGCTTACAATAGCATTCAGCCTTTACCGCCTTCCTCTCGTGAAGAAAATCAACGAGCACAACCTCTTTATGATCAAAAAAAATCATTGCGAGCACCCATTTTTCACCCCCCCAGGTGACGCTTGTTCTGGGCCACCGCGCATCAGGTGTGTTCCGTACGTTTTCACGACCCTCGATAAGTTTTTTTGTATAACGCCAACACTTAGGTCTTCGATAATGTTTTAATAACAAACTGCTGCTTCAACTCAAGCACAATTTCACAGGGCTTTCTGCGTTCTTTACTCAAAACTTTTATTATAATGCGTTGTGCAGCACACACTGGGACCTTTTTCTTCCTCATCGCGCAAGCTCCTAAACCAAAGAGAAGGGAGAGGCCTACGTAGTACTGAGCAAGTCTGAAATAACCCCCCTTCAGCCTCCAATTGGTCCGAAGTCGATACGGTCCCTTATGTGACACTGCGGTAGAAACAGGTGATACAGAGAATACTAGTACTTTTCGCGTTTTAAAGTCTCTGTGACGTTGTGAGCTTGACAGAGATGGCGCAAATGCAGCAGTTCCATATGCAATATGATAAGACCAGAATTTAAAAATTCAGAATTCGTTTTCCAATTTTTTTTTTGCTGATTGAATTTTAATACCCTGCCACAGTTGCCCACCCATATCAACTTTTCACCTGCAAAATCTTTTTTGGATCAGAAAATATCTTCTGTTCGGTCTTTGGATTTGAAAATTCAACATTTCGAAAATTTATATTATTGGTTCAAAAATTCTGGAACATTTTTCATATTTGCGTTCATTATTAGAGACCACTAATATAAAATTATAAATTCAAAAGAAAATTTGTCTTTTGGATTGACTAAAATATACGCATTTTAGAACAATTTGAATATGTCGTACTTCAAATTTCTTCAGCTTGAACCAAAGAAACGTATTTCTATTCTGCTGTTTCAGAAACTGATATAAATGCATATCAAACATCACGTTACGTTCTGTATCATCAATGAATGATGAGATTCTCAGCACGTTTTCAGTCCAAAATGACACGGTACGAAAAAATTGATTGCTGAGCGTTGAGTGACGCCCTTGTCATTGATAATAGAATTACTAATGAGAATCGTTTGATATTTGGATGACAGTTGTATTAAAATACACTGAAGCTCTGGTTAAAATTTTGGAACCTTTTAGAGCTTCAGAATCGAAAAATCAATGATTGAAAATAACATGTGATCTTATGAGAAGACGCTCTTTTTGCAGTATATAAATAGATTGAAAAATGAAAAAAGGCTAAAGTAATTTTGAGATATATAGAATGTTTTCCGAAATCCATATCTGCTTCTAAAAGTATCAGTCAGAGCCTATAAGTATAGAAAAAAAATGTATACCGTAGATGTATGACTAACGTCAGCGAACTAAAGATATGGCAACGTCGCTTCCGCTCCACATGCTCTAGTTTATGCTCAAATTTCAACACACGTGGGTAAAAGCGCTACGTTGCCAAACTTATGACTGTGACTGTGTGAGTCAATAACAAATCGAAGCGTTCTCTCAACTGACTTGCTACGTACCGAGGGTACTTCCTTAATCCCTTGTTAGCATCAAATTTGACGTTGGAAATAAACAAAATAAAAATTAATCCACTTTCGACCATGTTTTCTCTTATGCACTTCACTCTTCACGCATGTTCGAAATATCAGAAAACAGGTTAAACTTATTGAAATTTTTTTTGTAAGTTAATGCACAGTAAATATGACGTTGAACAGCTCAACGTCGTTCGCTCACTTTGAATATGGTCTCGACTTTTTAATTTTCACGCGCATGATTGAGGCGCAAAGATTGACTCTCTGCGACGGGTCGTCTCATCTTCCGCGCGGATGGTCGATATGGCACGCCATGGCGTTATATTGTGGTACCTGTATATAAATATATGGATATATATTGACTTGTGCCAATCTCTCGTTACCATCTATGACTTCTTTGATAAATTTTGGCAATTTCAGTGAAAAAATTTTTTGTAGAGAAAATGCTACAGTTAAGGTTTGTGTGTTCATAATAATTAAGTTTAATACTAATTAGATCATTCATGTTCTATGAGTGCATAATGAATAATATATTCATATATTTTAAATATATTTAGTGTGTGCGCTTGAGCTTATATCAAACCCCTACTGGGGCCTGGTCAGGGCCAAGTTAAAGTTTTTACACGGGGCTCTATACGAGTTTCAGAATATTCTTATTAACTTCAAAATAAAGTTTATCGATATTTTACCTCTCTTTTTATATATCAGAACAGGCGATAGGCTTGAACATTAAATAAGAAACCCGGACTTTTGAGATTTAGCTAAATTACGATGTTGCTACGGTTCAGAAGTTTTGTGGGATTTGTGAGCATTCGCACTTCCGTGGATGGCAAAGGCTATATAATGCTCAGGGTATTTGCGACACTGTATAGTATTTCATTTGTTCACTCCACATCCCAAGGTGCTTCTCTTTTACGAAGCGGATTTTTCTGATAAGACATCTTCTGATTCTTCTTTTACCGATGCAGAAAGCTTTGTATGTTTGGAAGTCTTCCAAATCTTACTAACTTCTTCACTAGGAATTTATAAAATCCCTTCTGGGTAAAATGTCAGAATTCATTTCAAGTCTTACATAATTTCAGAATGATAAACTAATAAACAGAAAAAGAGTTCTTTGGCCAGAGTAAGAATATGAGTTAAAACATTGAATTATACATATTAGTAGATGTTAATAAAAATGTATGAATATGAAAGATTGCATAAATAAGTATGGTATTTAGTGATGAAAAAGTATAAAATATAAGCAAAGGATATCTCTCATAATGACCTTTTGTCTCTAGATTCTCGAAATGAAAATCGGGTGTTTGATGTTTAGCAACACATTTCAAGATACTGTCTCGGATTGATGAGCGGGATTTTTCTATATAGGTAATCAGTTTAAGAAGGACCCTAGTTACTTAGAGTTTTACATTTTTGCTTTTTCCTCTGGTAAAATTTGCGATTCTTACTTACTTATAATGTGGTAGGGCTTATTGTATTCCTTGAAATATTCCCCGCAATTCTGTTTGGCACATTTTTAGTTAAAAAAATGTATTAAGGAATATAAAATTCTTTTTTTTATAAACAATATTTTTGTACAATAAAATTTTTTCAATAAAAGCATACGAAAGAGATTTTTAATTAATCTTTCAAGGAACAAAATAAGCCGGGCAATACTAGGACTAAATACAAATTGCAATTCACCCGATCAGAAATTAAAAGCATAAAACTCTCAATAACTAATGTTAATTAAACAATTTAAAACTAAAGTATTTTTTAAAGTTTGTATTTAGTTCTCTTCGAAAATTAATGACGGTTAAGTATGAGAAAATCTTGCCTAATTTTATAAATCATTTTCAATAGAGCTCATTTTTTAGCTTGAGATAACTAGTGATCATCCTTAAATAATGTATATTATCAGAAAAAAGTAGGGCAGGAATACTAGTGTCGATTAGCCATCTAGATGTGATATGTACATGCAGTTTCTCCCTAGGGATAATATTATACAGACTTCTTTTCTATAAAAATGATATACTAAGACATATCCGTCACGCATACAGTGTCCTCGACTTGATCATTCTTTATAAAGTATCAAACAGTAGCCCAGTATTTACGTCAGAATTCCAAAGACATGAAATGGACAATTTATTACGAAAACTTTAGCATTGGCATGATACTCTCACAGGAGTAGCGACTCGACAACAGCTGCCTTTGCCGGTGTTTTATCGGTGTTGTTATTGCCCTTAGTTTCTCTTATTATTGCGAAGAATGAGAATTTCAAACTCTGCGAAATCGTTTCGCGGTAAAATCATACTTTTTTGAAAATCTCTAATAAATAATATAAAGAGGCATACCACAATCTCTTGCCGGAAAAATAACATGTTGAAATGTGAGACTAAAATGCCAAAGACTGTGAAACTCTCTTAGCATATTATTAAAACAAATAACTCAATACCGAATACATTTTTCCATAAAATTTTTAAATTATACTGAGAAACCTATTTTTTCCGTTGTGTAACCAAATTTGATTGTTGGATAAATAAATTTTTGATTCATTCAAACAAAATTTTGTTTGATTTTAATTCAGTTTTGGTTGAATCAACACAAATTTTGCTCAGTGAACAGAAAGACTGTATGGCACAAATACCAACGATAAATTTGGTATAGTCAACAAAACAGTTTTCTCATCGTCAATTCACATTGACAATCTGTGAGAAAATAAATGTAACCTAACTAATAAGTATGTTATATCGTTAGTAGTTTGTGGTTTTTCAAAGCATGAAGTATTAAATTTCCCACAATTTCCGGGTAAAATAACATGATTGTACGGAAGTCAACAAATTGAGTTTGCAATCTCAGAATCTATGCAATGCAACTTTGTAATAAAGCAACTTTAATACACGACGTATTTACTATGTAGATAGATATTAATTGTGCAAAATTGATAACTGGGACGTAGTCCTGAAACTATTTCCGCTCATGAGACAATTATTGTAATGATGATGGTGTACACCCTGATATGCTCGTGTGTGCATACTTTTATGCTATATAAATATATAAAGCAGAGTTGCGAGAGTCGGGGCGTTAAACTTTATTGAAACAGGGATTAACATTGTTTACGGTTGATGTTTTCAATTCAGTGTGTGGTTCAAATGAGTTCGATTACGCGTTATGCTGCACGGCAAAAATTCATAGTTCAAGTAGATAAATAGTGAAAAATCCAATTCAAAATTGAAACTTAATGATAAATTTTTTGGTTAGAAAGAAATACGGGTTAATTATATATGTATAAGTTTTGATCCCATTATAACAAGTATACAAATTTGAAAGCAAGTTCTTATATTAATTCCACGTATTTTTATTTTAGTTATTCCTTTATAAACTTTCTAATTGCTACGTAAACTTTGAAAATAATTATAAATTTCAAAACTCGTCACACTTTTTCCTATTTAATGAGCGCTATATTCAGACTTTCGACACTTTCCATTTAGCTATGAATATATTTTTTCAAATCTTTGTTTTTTAAGAGTGATCCAGTAATGATAATACTAAAAAGAAGTTGTGCTACAAATCCCTGTTTTATGAATTTTCCTAATAACTTTGGTTCATTTCCAATGATACGCTAGGAAAACGTAAGAATTTCCCGTAGTTATTCCTAATTTTAATTAATTTATTCGTCAATACCACCTTAAGTTCGAAAGTATTCAGATAATGTTCAAATTTACATAGGGGGCAGAATACGCCAAGTGTTCCCAACTAAAATTATATTTTTTTTTGATCGGGTTGAATCTTAGGCAAATTATAGTCCTAGTGGACCTATAATTCACCAAACCATATGTCAATTTATCAACCAGTTGTCAATATACAGGGGCCTGAAGTTTTCACTTCTTCAGGTGCTTTTTCACCTTCACGGTAGCGTAATCTCTTTTCGGATTATCCGATTGGACCATTATTATAGTATTTTGGATTACTCTTTTCATGTACTTTAAGATTATCATAACAATTTTTTTTCATTATGATTTTTTTTTTCTTTTTTTTTTTCAAAAATTAAAATTAAAATTAATTTTTTGAAAAAAACCATATTCATAATTTTTTTTCTTCTTTAAAAAATAACTTTTTTATACTCTTTGAAGTCATGTACAATACAAAGTTGGCTGGAAATAACTTTATGGTCAAATAGAGATTTTTACGCTCGACGGGACAACATTCAATTTACGCAGCGCCCGGGAACAAATACTCTTAAGTCTAACTTGCCTCTAAGTTTACATTTAACTATCATGAGATGATTTTTGTGTGTATGTACATTATACAATCATTAAGTGGTCCCTACCGTAAAAATCTCAATTTGACCATGAAATTATTTCCATTCCACTTATTTTTGTACATGACTTTAAAGACTGTAAATTTTTTTTTTTCGGAAAAAAATTAGATATGGCTTTTTCAAAAAATCAATTTCAATTTTGATTAATTAAAAAAAAAATTGTTACGATAGTCCTAAAGTACATGAAAAGAGCTTTCCAAACACTAAATAATATTCCAATCGGATAATCCTAAAAGAAGTTACACTAATGTGATGTGAAGGTGAAAAAGCAACCGAAAAAGTGAAAACTTCAGGCCCCTGTATATTGACAACCGGTTGATAAATGGACCTATGGTTTAGTGAATTAATATAGGTCCACTAGGACTATAATTCAGCCTAGGTTCAGCTCGATGAAAACAAAAATTTAGGTGGGAACACTTAACCTATTCTGCCCCATAAATAAAATAATTTTTATAAAAATAATTTGAATCGATTACAATTTTTTTTGTTTAATATTTTTCTAAAGATTTACAATTTACCATAAAGATGGAACTTAGACATTTGTTCTTAAAAAAAGAAACAGGAAAAAAATTGTTTCCGCTGCAGTTATTATAGTTTTTCGTCATTCTAGAATACATGAAACATATTTTTAAAGTACAGTATATACAGGGTGTCCAAAAAGTGCCGGGACGGCTAAATATTTCCTCAGGTAAGATATTTTTCAGGGCGGTCAAGGTCATTCTTGAAGGAACTTTCAAAAAGGAATTCAATGGTGACCTTTATTTTGATCTTGACCATGACCTTCACGGTCATTTCAAGGTCTAATTGATTTTTTAAAATGGGAACCTCTATTTTTCACCCCGGGAACTGAGAGAGCGGAAAATTTTACGTCCAGATATGACCTTGACAAATCGAAAATTTGACCTGGGAAGGTCATGGCAAGGTCAAACAACGTACAGCAGGATGACTCGACCAGCATGCATTTATGAAGAAAATGTTCAACGCAAGAGTTGTAGCATTTTATACTCCCGATCGATTTGTGACTTTGACCTTGTCTATGACCAGAACCTTCACCAGGACATTTTCTTCAAAAATGCATGCCAGTGGAGTCATCCTGCTGCACGTTGTTTGACCTTACCCTGACCTTTCCAGGTCAAATTTTCGATTTGTCAAGGTCATATAAGGACGTAAAATTTTCCGCTCTCTCAGTTCCCGGGGTCAAAAATAGAGGTTCCCATTTAAAAAAATCAATTTGACCTTGAAATTACCGTGAAGGTCATGGTCAAGATCAAAATAAAAGTCACCATTGAATGAGGAAATATTTAGCCGTCCCGGGACTTTTTGGACACCCGGTATATATACAAGGTATCCAAAAAGTAACGAAACACCTAAATAATTTTCCAGGTAAAATATTTTTCAAAAAGGTCAAGGTCATTCTTACAGTAACTTTCAACGAGGAATCCAGTGGTGACCTTGAATTTGACCTTGAGCTTGACCTTCAAGGTTATTTCTTAGGCGATACCTTAATAAATAAAAAAATTATTAATAATGATATAAGTGTATAATAATAATTACACATGCTAGTGAATAAAATAAACAAAATAAATGAAATACATTAAATAAATAAAATAACCGGAAATTCGAATATTTTAGTCTCGAGCACTTTTCAATCATTCAACCATGGCTTTTTCTACGTCCGGAAAATATGAAGCCTTCATGCGTTTTCTATCTGGTTGAAACGAAGAGTCTTCTTCAGCAGAGAGAATTTTCTCTTTGTTCTCAACAATAGTTCTTAAAATGTTCGCTGGTATGCCAAAGGTTACCGTAATATCTTTCTTTTTCTTCACACCATTCTAAACTTCAAGAATCATTTTTATTTTGTCACTTAAATTTAACGTTTTATAATTCTTCCTCTCCATATTATACGCAAAATTGTCAACTTTGAAATTCAGATGGAAAACTTAAACTGAGTCTGTTGCAGCATCAGCTCCTATTATATGTACTATTGTATTACTTTTTAAAACATACTGGACAAAATAGTCGATTTTGATTGGCTTTAACCATCTTGGAGGCGGGGTACAAAGTTTCCTCACCTACCAAAAATCCTCCAAAGATGATCAATAGAATAAGCAGAAATGATC
Organism: Andricus curvator; assembly: GCA_932195095.1. Classification (NCBI taxonomy): domain Eukaryota; kingdom Metazoa; phylum Arthropoda; class Insecta; order Hymenoptera; family Cynipidae; genus Andricus; species Andricus curvator. The sequence goes on from CAKNYM010049007.1 coordinate 56,659, forward strand.
GAAAAATTACTCGAAAAGTTATTGCACTTACTCAGTTTTCTCATAAGAATTAGACTTTTTCTGTATCTGCTCATTGTTGCCGGATTATGTCTGAAGCGGCCAGAACTCAGGTATACTAAGGTCTATACACTCAGGTGTACATCTTCTTTGAGTTTCGCAAATGGAAGCTCTTGTACTTAGAATTATCCAAACTATAAACTCTCTCGGGACGTCAAATTGTATTTTTAAATTCGAATTATAGAATATTTTTAACATTGAACGAATAGGAGTTTTGCCAGGGACCAACAAAAAACTTCG
>CAKNYM010049007.1:57355-68867 GCA_932195095.1 Andricus curvator
TGTAGGCACAGTACTGCCCTAATCGTGGAGCCAGCCGTCAGCCAGTACTGGGCGAATTCACAATACAATAAGTCCCGATCAGTAAAGTCCGAAACCACAAGTCTCAAGCAGTAAGGCCGAAAACTATCATTTTTATAAATCCAAAATTCAAGACAAAGTCTTAAATTTTACCCTTTCTTTGAATGTTCTTTTGATGAAGATTTATCTGACTTAGAGCCATTAAGACAAATTATTTTGGTCATAAGTTCAATATACATATATGTTTATCTAGTTGAAAAAACTTAAAATAAACCGACGTTTCAACCCGTGTATGGGTCTTTCTCAAGATCAAAATGACAAAAGAGTCTGAACAAATCGTCGCTGACACGAATACACAAACAGACGGTAATTATACGAAACAATTTGCAAGTTTGTTGTAGTCGTCCTCTTTTACAAAAAAAAAAGTAAAGAGGGAACTACCCGTCCAAAGTTTTCTAAACCATTATAAATTGTTAACAGAGAAGAAAAAATTAAAAACAGTTATATTCATGACATATGCTGCGAAAACATTTTGATAAACAATTATTTTGGTAAACATTTTGGTTGTTTACCAAAATGTCGTCCTGGCTTATGTCATGAATATGACTGTTTGTATTTTTTTCTTCTCTTTCAACAACTTATAATAACTTAAGAAATTTTGGACTTTTGGGACACCTGTATATTGAACGTATGACCAAAATAATTTGTCTTAATCTCTCTCAATGAGATAAGTCTTCACTATCATTCTTAAGCTTTAAAGCTACTATAAGTTTCATGTTTCAAGGTCCAAAACCATAAGTCTCAAGGCTGAATGAAAAGAGCTTCAACTCGGGTATGTGAAGCTCTTGTCTAGGTATAATTTAAAAAAAAAGTTCTTTTACAAAGGACGCATTTTATTATCAAGATCGATATGTTCTTTTACCACTATTTAAACGAAATCAAGGCCGAAGTTAGGTAACGTATCAGGAATGACTTTCCGCTCGGCAATAAATAGTTGAGTTTGTTTCAGGAAGAACCCAGCTAACCTGTTACCATCCTGAAAGGTTCCTGAATGATCACATGTTATCAGAGGAATTGTTACTTGTATCTCAGTCTCCTAGCAGGTAACGGCATAATCGCCGTAGTTTACTAGGGAGGCTTGTTTGCAACCGTTCCCTGTCAGACTAGTAACATGGCGGTAACAGCCGGCAGCGATCTTCATTTATACATATACATTTTGGGTCTAACCTCTATAATGTAATTTCTTTTTCGTAAGGGTTCAGCTGATAAATATCTGTTTTTTTTATAAAAGCTTTGTTCACATATTATCTCCCTTTTCTGGAACTTATTTATCGTTTAATTATGTTCCTTTCCAACATTTTTGCAAAAATATTCATAATTATAATTCCGAAACGATGTATATTTTGAGGTTAAGCTGTCATTGCACGTTGCGTTTCCAAACATCACTTTGTTACAAGCATGTGATTACAATGGCGGGATAATGTTACCTGCTTCGCTTGTAATTTGTTACTACTTTGAGTCGGAAATATATTGTCACTGGGTGACCAGCATGGAAGTCACCAGTGACTGGTTTTTTTAATCTTGTTACAATTATGTGACTATTCGGACTAGTAACTGTGTTAGCTGGGAACGCTTTTTCTTATCGAAGCATGGCGATACAATGAAGAGTTTAAGTCCATAGATAAAGAGATATTGCGACAGTTAGAAGAATTTTATTTTCGACCCAAGTGCACTTTACGTGCTCGTATAAACCACTCGGGGCAGTTTCGCCCATTAGATTCTTGGCACCAATGCTGAGGAATGCGGGTAGTTAATTGGAGTGTCGTTTTAAAATATAGCCTCACACGGTTGCATATCTCCCCCTAATGAACCATCAAGATTCAGGGTCTCAGACTCGCGCTGGGCTTCTGACCAATTTGCTAAGTTGTCAGACTTGCAATATCTGTAAAATTTCCTGTTCGAAAAAAAAGAAAGTTCTATCCTGATATAAAACGAGCCTGTATCCTTTTTTATGTTTCAATCTATTAGAACTTTATAACAGATCAATTAAGAGAATTTGCAAAAGCCGAAGCTTCAAGGGTTCGTCCATATATTACGTAACGCAATTTTCCGGCGATTTTGACCTCCCCCCCCCACCTATGTCACGCTTCTGCCCACTTTTCTTTTAGTATTTCACCATTATCATAATGATCGGCTAGACCACTCCCTCCCCTCTAAAAGCGTTACGTAATATATGCACGATCCCTAAGCTTGCTTTCCCTAAATTTGCTTTCTTAATTCTAAATATTTAAAAAAATGTAATCACCTTAATACTGCAGCTTTTTATTCGCAATATTTTGCGTAATTTTCCTGGTTTGAAGATATTTTTCCCGGTCATTTGAATTTTTCAAATTTGAGCTGACAAAAATGAAAATGTCAAATTCGCAATATTCACAAATATAACATTTGAATAAAAAATATTCAAAACAGAAGATGTTTAAATTTGAAAAGTCTTACATTAAAAAAATTTGAACAAACTAAAAGCGTATGATAAATTAATGTGGAGCCTTACCAGAAATGTTATAAAAAATATTACGCAAAAATAGTGATCATTATTCGTGCTGTACAGCGATACGAGAAGCTTTTTGTCTTGCTCATTTCAGTCGTTCGAAGAGCATTCTCAAAAAATGAGAATTTGATTTTCGCTTTTTTTATCCTCTCATATCATCTCGTTCCTCGTACGAGTATCGGTGGAAAGGTGATTGACGTAAATATCATATGATTTTGTCAAATATCAATACAAATTTATGAGAATGTCTGACTATACTAAAAATTTTGAGGACTCAAATTTCAAGAGATCGGTAATAGAAAATTCAGTTGACAATATTGTCGCAGCGCCAAGCAATTCAAATTCCTTTTCAATAAAATAGTTTGTATTTGCAATACATCATAATATGTTTAGAATCTATTTAATTTTCCATAATTTTGCGGTCAGCAATTTTATTGTATATTCTCAGAATTATATTATAATAATTAAGCCTTTTTTTCATGATTTATATATACGTTAATTGAGAGCCACTTCTCGATCCTATGAAAAGAATTTTTTGCAACACCCACCTCAAAAGTTGACGTTTTCATGCTTCTAAATTGTGCCTAAAGGACCTCATTTGAGCAGACTGTGTACGAACAATTTTCGCGCATGCGCAGTTTGAAGATGGCTTACTGAAGGCTGGTGAAATTTTTTTTTTAAATTTAAAATCTAATTTAAATTTTTTTTACTTACTGGTGAAAAAGCTGTGCATGCGCACTTTCGAGATGAGGTACTTTAGACACTGGCATAGGTAACTTTAAACACTGGTGTTGGTATCTTCTTGAAATAAATTTAGATTTAACTTGAACAAATCTTTTAATGATTGAAGTTTTGTTTTTAGTGTTTTGTAGCCCGCGCCCCCCCCCCCCACCCCGAGCAAAAGAGCATAAACGCATTTTAAAAAAAATTTGTTTAAAAAAATTTTCTTTACTTCACTCTATGCAATACAAAAATTAGTATTTTTCGTTACATCCTCCTAACAACTTTTTCGGACGGGCGTTGCAAAAAATAGCGTGTGATACACGTGCGTATAGGTGATTGGTAACTCGTGTGATTGCATCATTCGCCTGCGGCTCGAAGCACTCGTCTACGTTTTCGTACTCGCTTCCCTCGTGCGCTAACCACCGGCTCATGCTTAGAGCCTCCGGCTTATGCTGCAAAATTCACGCTTGCACGCAATCACCTATTTTGCGCACTTGTATCACAAATAACTAATAGGATACATGATAATTGATCGGTTGGGTGCAATAACGGTGTTCTTGGGTTTTTAGACGACACTTTTCATTTGTTCTGTACATGTTATCTAATACTTATAAGTCGCTGAAAATTTTTTAGTAAAATTCGCGTCAAAAATATGAGAGTTTCGGTTAAATGATTTAAAATGCACAAATACACTGAATTTGGATTTATTAATGAAAAACAATAAATTATGGCACTGAATAAATATGATTAACAAAAACTGATTAAGAAAAGTAACAAATTCAAATCTATTCCGTGAGAAAGGTGTGAAGTTAAATGTAAACAAATAAAATAACGAGAAATTACAGGAGAAAACAATTTGAAATCAAAATGGCTCTTTCGGAATGGAAAGGATCTTGGCGCGTTCGGTCGATGCCCTTGTCAATCTACAACTGTCGACTACCCTCCACTCGCCCTCACCCCTCTCACCAACCATTCAATCTTCTCAGACTCTTCGGAAAATCCCTTCTAGAAAAAAATGATTGCACCCGATCGAGACAGATTAACAGGTGAATCGTTTTGAATTGGTATCAATAGGGACAAATTTTGTTTATCGTTCTCAATCATTTTCAATCGGGACAAGCGTTTGAATCGCTCGCAGTCAGGTAAGTGCATAAAGACGTCAATCGGAAACCTAACCCTAAAAGCCGACCAAAAACGCCTGCAGTTTTTATAATTTATTAGTTTATTGTCATTCGTCCTATGTAGTCTTGTTGTATACTCAATGCAGTTGCTTAAGATTGATTAATATATGAATTGTTCGTGCATGTTTTCTTGTGCCTGCGATGTACGATAGAGATATATTATATTTTAAGACGACTTCAGAAAGTTTTCCCAATGTTTTGAAATCCGAGGAAGTGGACAAGAAATAAAACATATAATGTTCTTGTAAATTGCAAACAATTTTATGTACGGCAAAGCGATAGTCGATACTGCCGATATATATAGTAAGTAAGAAAGACAGGTTTTCAGGATTTATTTATTAAATAAATCATATAGAATTTTTTATTTATTTTCTAAGTGCAAAAGTGTAGAAAAATATCACATTCAGGTGCATTATAAAATCGAGAAAAATTCTATTTCTACAATCACAAATTTAATTTACATTGCACAAAGTAAACACTAATTTATTCGAGTCAGATCTGTTTACCCGTCTTTACATTTTTGTTTACATAAGCAAAAGTTACTTTATTGCCCAAAATAATGGACGGAAATTATATTTTAAGAACAATCAAAAAAGGAAAATTTTTTCAATACTTTCGTAGCGTTATTCAAATTAAGGTATTAGTCATTTTTTAATGAAAAATTTTTACTCAGAAAATTCAATTTTTTAATTTATGTAGAATTAGAGCCTGTTTTCAATTTCCGAACCGAAATACGAAAGTCTTCACTTTAAAACCCGTCACTTAAGGGATTTTCCACTTTTTTGCGGATGAGTATATCTTAGGAAGAAAAACAAAATATCCGGGATTTACAAGATATTTAAATCAGTTCTTGAACCTAATAACCCTGTTAATTATGCTTTAGGCTCGAGATTTTTTCTCGAGTGAGAAAATATGTAAAATATAAATATAAAAAATATAAAGGTCTTAAATGAAAAAAATTTCAAAGTAGTAAATCTCATGAAGAAAATAAAATGAAAAAAACATTTAAAAATGTTTAAAAATTGTCACTTATTTTTTTTTCCTAAGTACTTCGTCCATTATCTTGATAATAAGTTACTTTTGATTATTTCAATAAAAAAAAATATACGGGTACTTTTGTTATAATACTTCTGACTTGATTAAATTTAATTGTATATTGTAGAAATAGCGTTTTCTCTATTTTATAATAAGCGCACAGAGTGCGAGACGGGGTACCCGGGTAACCCTTCTGTCTTTTAACTGAAATAATTTTAGGTCGGACACATGCTTCAAAGCTGAAACTCCATGAGAGAACGTAACTTAATGTATAATCTATATTCTTTCAAGTTTTTGTCCAGTAAATATATTTGGGAGAGGTGGCGAGGTTAGAATTTTGTTTACACCTTTATCGGCGTGACGGCGTTACACGAGTACCCTCATGTACTTTGTATGCGGCGTGACTTTAGAATGATTTATTTCTTCTAAAAATGATAAATTTGTATAGGGGGTTGTTAGGGGGTGTTTGAATATTATTATGGGTTTGGAAATATAATTTGGGATTTTCTGAAGATGACTTGGGTAATTATTTCAAATTTTTAAATTTTTTGAGTGCTTTACGTGGAGGCACTTAGGATTTGTCCAGGTAAAAGTGAAAGGGGTGGTATTAGGGGCTTGTTGAATATTATTGTGGGGTTGAAAATCTATTTCAAAGTTTTCTGAAGGTAACTTGTTTGATCATTTTAAATTTTTAAATTTTTTGAGTGTTTTACGTGGAGGCTCTTCGGATTTATTAAGGCAAAAGTGGAAGGAGTGGTCTTAGGGGTTTTTTGAATATCATCATGGGGTTTAGAATATAACTTGTGGTTTCTAAAGTTGACTTGGGTGATTATTTTAAATTTTTAAATTTTTTTAGTATTTTACGTGGATGCTCTTCGGATTTGTTAAGGTAAAAGTAGTAGTGATGGTCTTAGGGGGTTGTTGAATATTATTATGGGGTTGAAAATATAAGCTGGGGTTTTCTGAAGATGATTTGGGTGATTATTTCAAATTTTTCAATTTTTTGAGTGTTTTACGTGGAGGTTCTTCGTATTGGTTCAGGTAAGAGTGGTAGGAGTGTTCCTAGGGGTTTTTCGAATATTATTATTACGGCGTGGAAAATATAACTTGGGATATTCTGTGCTATGGAAATATTTGTCAAGCAGCTACAATGGATCCTTAATGCCCCGCACGTTAGTTCTCCTCTTACAAATTTAGAAATGTTTAAAAAGGGAGGTGGATACCCGGGTACTCCGTTACATCGATGAAGGTGTTTTTTTGTCACACACATAAGGGTTAATTTGCAACATAAATTTCGAAATCAAAATGAAATAATAGAGTTAATTTATTTGAGAAATATCTTCTAAAAACCTGTTTAATTATTATAATTATGTATCAAAATTAAAAAAAATAGGCCGCAACCGAATTAAACAAATTAAAATGTAATGAAAATGTTCATATGCAAAACTCATGAAAATTATTACAAAATGAGTTATTTGGAAATATGTTGGTGATTGCTCCTTGTTCACGAGGGAATTATTTAACAATTTAAGATCTTTTTAAAAGTTATCTTTTACAGAGATGTAATTTAAAAAAAAAAGTAAATAATCGTTTTCAAATAATTCCCGCGAGATTAATGTGCTGCCACCAACATAATCGCAGACTTACTTCATCTCGAGTCCCGATTGAGAACGATAGGGAACAATAGCCGGCCTCAATCGTTCCGAATCGGTGCGACCCGATTAAGAAACACAATTGGGAACGATTTAAATTTTTTCTCAATCGTTCGCAATCGGATCCAATCTTTTTTTGTAGAAGGAATTCCATCATTTGCCAATGGGCCTTCTCAGGGCTGGCTTGTGAAGAGTGTTGACCCCGACTTACAATTTTTTAATTCTCTGGTGGCATCGTCAGCCACGTTTTCCTTCATTGGAACCCATTTCCACTCCAGTAATTAAGTCAGCACTAATACTTCAGAAATTTGATGAGCCACGAACGGTGGGTATCTCCTTGATTCAGAACGGATCTACTTTATCACGTTCTGTGAGTCGGTCCATATAAACTTCTGCGTAATCTTCAAAGTGTATTGCGAGCTTTTCATCTCAGTCAGTCTGCTTCCCATTCCCGCTGCTTGAAGTTCCAATCTCGGGATGCTCATGTGCTTCAACGGTGCGACTCTGCTCTTGGTCATTACCAAGGTTGTTCCTGTACATGCGCCCCTCTCCAGTCGAAAAATATGCGACTACTGCAAATGCTTGTACACTTGCATCGCAGAAAATATGAAGCGGCACGTCACGCAACTTACCAATCCCGAGGGACTAGGAACTCGCGCGAATTCCTCTCCTGCGAATGCTAGCTGCTCTCCTCGCTGCGCAACGGCTTCTGTCGGAAACGAGCTCAGAACTTCTGGAGAAATGGACATCCAGTTTCTGATCCGGAAGCCACATCTTTGACGGATATAAGCTACCTTTTGCGCTCTTCGGATAGCATCTTCTTCGGTGTCCAAGCTGTCCAGGTAGTCATCCATGTAGTGGCCCTCGACGATCGAGCGGCATGCTTCTGGAAACTCTTCTTTGAATCCTTCGGTTTTGCGGTTTTCAATCTCTTGGCCAACGTAAGGCGATGATACTGTCCGAAGATGATGACTTCCGTCTGATAAGTTATCAACTCACCAGTACTCTTGTGTCGTCCTATAAATCGTTGACTCCGTCGAACTTCCGGATAAATTCTCACCTGATGGAAAATTTCCCTCAAATCACGACAGATGGCTATGGTTCGTTCTCGAAAAATTAGGAGAATTCCTACCAGAGAATTGTAAAAGTTGGGACCCTTTAAGAGTTTGTCATTTAAGCTCACTCCCTGAATTTTAGCAGCAGCATCAAAGATTAGCCGAATCTTCCCAGGTATGTTTGGATTTGTCACAGCAAATTGAGGTAGATACCAGGTCCTGGCATTCGTCTTCTTCGTCTCATCGGCTGATAGCAGTCGCGCGTATCCCTTCCTTAGATATTTGTCTATCTTCTTGTCATACTGCTGCTCGAATAGAGGATCTTTTCTCATTTTATTCTCTAGAGAGTGAAACCTTTTTTCTGCCATTCTTTTGCTTTCTGGAAGCACGTCCGAGTCACTCTTCCAAAGAAATCCAGTTTCCCAGTGATCGTCTTGCTTCCGAGCAGTCTGATTCAGGACCCCTTCGGCCCGTATATCTTCTTTGGAACGCAAGACTCTCGATTGGATGTTAACACCGAAACTTTCTGTGTAACGTGGATTGTGGGAAAGTGGTGAGGTAGATAGCTCACCCTTCTTCGTCGCTTCCCGCGGCTCCTTTCGTACACTTTGCCTCGATATCCACGAACGGACCTTCGAACTCACTGATCGTTCATCTTCATTGCTGCCTTCTTTGGCGATGTCATCCTCAGTGTCGTCTTGGCTGCTTTCTTCGTCAAGTTCAGCCATTTCTATTTCAGCTCGTATTCACACAAGCTCCTTTTTTCGTTCAAGCTGTAATCGGACTTCTTCTTCGTCGAGTCGCAGAAGCTCCTCAGCTTGACGGAGTTGAATCTCCTTGCGGTTTTTCTTTCGCGCGCTGGCACTTGACCGCTTTGATTTTTAGGTTCCGAATTTTGAGGAATGATTGGATAGGTACTTGCATGGTTGAGCTGGAGTTGAAGTGCTAGGAATAATTTGCTACCGCCCCCTCTCTTTTCCTATACCCCGCTTCTACTTGGCTATACCTCTCGCGCAGGCTGCAGTCCAGGTACGAAGCGAGTGGTCGGGAATCCCAAATTCTTCCGGTTACTTCTTCGCGTCTCTCTCTTCTCTTCTTCCGGGGAGAGGATGGAGATGAAGGGGTCGTCTCCCTCTCCGCTCGCCCCAACGAAGCTGTGTTGACCATCTCCTTGCTGCATCGCTGTGCCCCCTCCATTTCTAATACCCGTTCCAAAATTTTCTGTCGCATCCTCCCGGGTGTACTTTGCAGCGTCGCTCTGCTTTTTCATGATTCATACTGAAAAGTTTCACTGATAATCCAAGCACAATAGTCACTTTGGCACTGTAGGATCCACCGCGAAAGGATCCGGTTCTTGAAGGACCATTTGTTATTTAATACTTATAAGTAGCTGAAAAATGTTTAGTAAAATTAGTGTAAAAAATGTGAGAGTTTCGGGTAAATGATTTAAAATGCACAAATACACTGAATTTACATTTATTAATGAAAAACAATAAATTATGGCACTGAATGAATATGATTAACAAAAACTGATGAAGAAAAGTAAGAAATTAAAGTCTATTGCGTGAGAAAGATGTAAAGTTAAGTGAAAACAGTTAAAATAACGAGAAATCGCGAGAGAAAAAATTCGAAATCGATAATCGCTTTATTGGAAAGCAAAGAATCTTGATGCGTGCGTTTGATGCCCTTTCCAATCTACAACTGCCGAAGGGACGCCACCTTCCACTCACCCTCACCCCTATCACCAATCCTTCGCTCTTCTGAGACTCATCGGAAAATTGCATCATTTTCCAATGGGCCATCTCAGTGCTGGCTTGTGAAGAGTGTTCACCCTAACGTACAATTTTTGAATCTATTAATGAATGTCTGCGCGTCCACGACAGTACATCACCTCATGAAGAACAAATAAAGAACAAGTGACTTCTGAAAATCGAAAAACACCGTTATTGCACCCAACTGCTAAATTGTACAACCATTTTTAAGCATTCTAAAAGTTTTAAAATTAAATGTCTAAGTATACCAAAAATATTGTTTTCACGCTCACCGAATTTCGATGAACCTAGTCGCCATTTCCAGTTACTCTGGCATGACCGGAGATGCTTGTGCAACGCTTACCGAATTTCAATGATTCTATATACGCTTTTTTGAAATGTTTTTAATTATTAATGAAAGGATTTTTTAATTTTGTACAAATACACATTTGACTCTAATTACTATGTTTTTGTGCATCCTAGTTATGTCTACTTCAATATTTAATTACATTAAGTTTGACATTTGTTTATCGAAAAATGACAATTCTGACGTGAACAATAACATAGTTGATCGAGATATAATATGATATTTCGAGAAGCTCACTTATTGTTTAAGACGAAATGAGATGAAATATCATAAACTAGCTGTGAATTCGATCTCGAGTGTTTCCACTTTGTTTGTATTTAAAATTATATGGTGCTCATTTCAAGAGCACTTTGCTTCCCGTTAGAAAATGTATTTGCTTCCTCATAGAGGAAGCATTAGTTATTTTTTCAATAATAGACAAACTCAAGTCTTCATTTTGATCAATTTAAAAATAGAATTTTACAAAAAATACAAAATTACAAAATAATACAAACAATTTTTTGATTACAAAGACAAATCAGACAAATCAAATTTTGAATTTGAAATTATAATTTTTCGACCTGGAAAAGGGAAGGGAAAAGTTCTGTCGCACCCTATCACTTTGCCACCTTTATGATTAAAAAAAAAATTGTCAGAATTATTCTATTTGAAAATTTATGATCAAAAAATCATTTCTATTCATGCGTCGTCAACTTTGAATTATGTCGATGAAAAAAGTTTTTCTGTTAGAAACAGAATTCATATATTATAAATGAGCATAACTTCCTTAATCTTCAATAAAGTGTATTAATATTATAGATCAATCGATTTTCCTCGAATCAAGGAATCTTTTCCGTTCTTGCATCAATTGTAAATTATGTTAGTGAAAAAAGTTTTACTATAAAAAACAGAGTTTTCAAATATTATGCATAACCATAGCTTCCTTACTCTTCAATAAAATGTATCAATGCTATAGATCAATCGATTCGTCTTGAATCAGCACAACTTTTCTATTCTCGCATCAACTTTAAATTGTGAGAATTAGAACATTTTTAGTATAAAATTCGATTTTTAAAATATATATATTACCATAACTTCCCTACTCTTTAATAAAATTTATTAATATTGTAGGTCAATCGGTTCGTCTCGATCCAAAGAATCTTTTATATTCTTGCATCAACTTTGAATTATGTCAATGAAAAA
>CAKNYM010049007.1:68877-90105 GCA_932195095.1 Andricus curvator
TTGAATTATGTCAATGAAAAAAGTTTTACTATAAAAAACCGATTTTTCAAATATTATTAAGTGCTCAGAAAAAATGCAACAAACATTTTTAGAAATCCTTCAGTCAGTTTCAAGATATTAGTCGGGAAAATAAGCCCTCCAAATTTCATCAATTTATCTGCGACCGTTTTCAAGTTATCGTGTTCACAAAAAAGCGTGACATCCACACATCCACACACACACATCCGGACAATTGCTTAGAACATTGCATTAGACATTTTTAAATTCAGGAAGGTTCAATTAAATGAATTTAAAAATTTTGGAAAATGTTACCATTACAAAGCTTCCTCTATGAGGAAGCAAAAAGGCGAGAACTTTTCTCGTTGTTGCACAATTTCTCACATTTCTGGCTCTAATGCAACACTAATAATTATTCACTGATATTTAGAATCAACTTTGATAATTTTAAAATAGTAATGCAGCGTGACCAGAAAAAAAACTTGTGGGACAGACTTTGAACTGATTTATAAAATCCGTAACTCTTAAACAATATAAGTTATATCTGTTCATCCCAGATATTTAAAAAACGGTCTTGATATTATTTAGCAATTTTTCAGTTTGAATTTTTACGTTGGGTCAGGAGCGTGACAAGAGATTTTGCGTACTCTTTTATTTATAATTACTAAGCAATAACATCTAAAATTTGGAAATTGTACTAAATTTGTTTTATATAATTACTTTACTGAGAAAATTTTAGAAAAAATGTATTATTTAAAGGAAAAGTGAAAAATAACAGGGACTTACTGTGGACAACTTTTTGGCAATCATCCTGTTATATTTAATTCTTCAATATTACCAATTAATTAAATAAATTTTTAATGTAAATTCATGTTAATTGTTGGAAAAAATAAGTAAACGATTGCCTCCGCTGAACTGTTATATTTATTTAACTGTACACAAAAACTAATGGAATAAAAGATCTGTAATCTAGTGAGTTCAATTAGTAGAAATCAATAATACGAAACAGTAGCAAAAAGAGGATATGAAAAAAGATAAGAATTTTGATACTTGGCAAATTGCAGTCGTCGTTCTGACGGCTGCCACCAGACTGGCGAGTCTTTCCGTTTAGTCGAGAGTTGAAGGTCCAGTTAAAAGCTCAGGTCAAAAACGACTTGGAACGTGAAGCTCAAGTCTCATACCTGTACTTCCCTGAGAAAGTATTTGGTTGTTCCTGGGCGGGTGTATAATACCGATGAATTCCAACATTAATTCTAAAATAAAGTTTTCTTATATTATTTCGTAATTTTAGTCTTTCTTTAAGTCTTTTCCATGTCTCGTCGTTCCTTGTCCTACCGTCCGTCAGCGGGAAACTTTATTATAATTGGTTTCATCAAAAATTAGTAGTAATTAACTTAAATAATATTTATATTTGTACAAAAAATGATTTACATTACGGAGGGGATACCATCGAACCAATGAACTAGTCTACACAAAAACAGAATATTACTCATTAAGCAACCAAGCCTGCAAAAAATACTCTATAAATGACTGAAAATAAAAACGTTTTTGTTTGTTTTGAATTACTAAATTGAATTTATTTTCAATAGTTCTCCAAAGGTAGATCCTGTGTCCACTAGCGATTCCGGGCCAATAGGTCGGTCTACTCAGCTTTAGCAGAAAAAAATTGGCCCTCGAGGTTTAAGTTTATAAACCATACCCTTCCAACTAATTTTTTTTTTCAAGGGGTCATAAATTTTCTCTCAGTTTCCCATAGAAAAAAACTGGTAGATCCTGAAAATGGCCAGTCGATCCTGGGTCTGGCTGCACTTGTGGATTGTGGAGACCCCTAATCTATACGTTGATGAAAATTTTAAGCCTTGTTTTATTCTCGACCATTATTTGTACAATAATTCTACTTCATAAATATTCTAAGAAAGTATTTCATCCAGCCTTAGTCGAAATCATATATATAACATTCGCTATTTGAAATTCACTGCTGAATCAACTGAAATTGACAGTTCGCACCTGAAAAACAAAGAAAGCTACTTCATGAACCGCACGACATGTGCGAAGTGACAGTTACGCCAACCTAAGCATTACATTTTAACCGATACGTTTTGATCACCCGGTAGCAAAATATCTTAATCTAAAGTTAGGCACACGAAAGAATAATAAAGAGTCTGATCTCCGTGCATGCGATTTAGCAGGAGCAACAACACCGTAAGTGCCAGGCCAGTGAGTAGTAATCACTCTTCTCTTAGTGCGCAAGCGCGACGTGTCCTCTTCTCACACGCGAAAAAGTGTGAGTGTGACAGCTTTTAAAAATAAATCATGTCCATCAGGTTATGCGAGTTTGTTTTCTTTTGCAACCGGCAAAAGTTTTCTAAGCTGCCAGTGTATTATATTTTGAACATTTTACACATTAATTTCACTTAACAACTCGAAAAACTTTTGATAGTTGCCAAACAAAACAAACTCGCATAAATTAATAAAGATACTTTACTTTCAAAAGCTGTCTCACTCGCACATTTCTGTGCGTAAGGAGAGGATACGTGGTGCTTGCGCACTCAGTAAAGAAACCTTGGCAGTTCGGTCTCCTTATTATTCCTTCATGGGTACTCATTCTTGTTTTGCTATGAAGCAAGAGTGTGTAATTCAGAGTTCCTACCCAGCTCGGGTGTAAACAGCTTTAAGCAGTAGATTCCGCAGCGCATAAAAAATTCTAATTAGAACGTTTTCCTTCAATGCCGACGTGCAACGCTCAAATTAACAAAGCTGGAAGTTGTAAATGAAGTACGTGACTAAAAAGAAGCGATTTGAGAACCAATTTCATTTTCCAGAATAAGTACGTGACTCCATATTGCCATTAAATAGAATGTTTATTCTCCACCGGCTGGATTTGCCCAAACCACAAAACTGACGGTGCGGTGTCGCATCTTGCAGCGTGCGGCCCAGTAAGATCGTCTCGCACCTAGTAATATATCTTTTGTAATTATCTGATCGATGGTTTTGTATTATTTGAGTATGCCGAATTCAATACAATTAATATTATTGCATTAGAGCGAGAAAATAAGAGAAATGAGCAAAAACGAGAAAACTTTAGTCTTTTTTAATGAAATCTCATCTCGTCTTGTACAATAAGTGAGCTTCTCGAAAGATCATATATTTGGATCAATTATCTTGCCCATTCATAAGAAAAACTAATATGTGTTGCAGGTAAATTTTGAGACGGTTAATAATTGAATGTATTTCGGCGAAAGTTTCCGTGACGTTAGAACAATAATTCAGACGGCATCTACTGCGTCACGCTATAGTGACGCCATTTTGCTCCAATGTTATTATTTTAAATGTCGGTAGATAGCGCTGGCGTCGTAATTCTTGCTTCTTTTCGAATAAAAATGGAGCAAGGTTATAATTTTTCTTGCAGAGAATCTTTCACCTGGAATCGATGTAAACTATATCATTCGTTTTTTGTGTGTGTCGGAAATAACGTTCGTCAATAAACGTAACTAGGGTGCACCAAAAACATAGTATTTAGTGTGAAATGTTTATTTGTACCAAATTAAAAAATTCTTTTATTCATAGTTTTTAATATTTCAAAAGAGCGTAGATATAGGTTCACTGAAGTTTAGGTAAGGAATTTTGTTAGTCGCCAGGCACGGCACGTGTTGCTGTGCATAGTTGAACTTTGAGCGCTTAGCCAAAAATACAATTGTCAACAGCATGAAATAGAGTTCAGGTGGGTATTCCGCTAAAGTGTTGAAAGCTTTTTTCAGTTTGCAGGTTTTTCCTCCTTTTTAATTTTAATTTCAATTTTAAATTGTTCTGGTTCAGGTTCAGGCAATTCCTTAGTTATCATAACTTCCTATTTCAATTAATTTTTCCTACGTTGCTATCTATCTTTCCCAATCACCAACTTGTATTATCAGCTGACGCTGCGTATTACGTCCTGTTTCGGTATCTCGTTACAGGTCTCACCCGTTGTCTGTACATTCCATTCCCTGGCGGACCGAACGAACGGAGCGGATACGCTACAGCGTATCCTTACAGTATCCAGATCGTATACCTCTCCGTATCATGCAAGAAAAACTCATTAAAAAAGGAAGATGAACATTTCACTTGTTGAAATTCGGATTCTACATGAAATTTTGCGTTAAAAGGTTACGGAGTAATCGCAATATATAATATATATATAACGCCTATTAACTGTTACTGAACGACGACGCGTTTGAAGTCGCCTTCAGCGCACGTCATCGATAAGTATTATATTTTTTTTTAAGTTTTTAATGTTGCAAGAAAAACTCTTGCGATTACTCTGTGAACTTTTAACTCAAAATTTCACATAGAATCCGAATTTCAACAAGTGAAATGTTAATCTTTCTTTTTTAATGAGTTTTTCTTGCATGATACGGAGAGGATACGATGTGGATACTATAAGGATACGCTGTAGCGTATCTGTCCCGTTCGTTCGGTCCGCCAGGGTTCTCACAATAAATATATAAAAATTGATATGCGCAGGTCTAAAGGGGGTATCTAACAAATCGCTTTTTGATAGGACGCGTAGTTTTTGTTTTATTCATAAAAACAACATTAAAAATTGAAAATAAATTTTTTTGGAAAAACGACGCAAGGTGCAATAAAATGATAATTAACAAAATTGTTTTTTTATGGGATGCGCACTTTTTTGATTATAAAAACAAGATAATAAAAGTGCACTTGTTTCAATTTCAATGCATATTACGAATTGTAATAATATAAATTAATGAATTTATAAATAATAGGTTTTAAAGTGGAATTTGTGTCAGTGTTGACACCAAAAATGTTACATTTCATACTTACGTGTACCCATAAGTTTGTGTTTGTGCCTACATAATAACAAGGAGTAAGTTTCAAATTCAAATTATCGTCAGCATTGATTCCAAAACTTTCACTTCACATCTATTTTCTCCTGTTTCTGTATCTTAAAATTTGATTTCACGAAATTCCGCACGCTTAAAACTGAAACTTTTGCCGTGAACAGAACCGAAAATTTCCTGTATAGAAGTTCAATCATTCATTTTCTTGATTTTCCATCAGCGAACGAAAGTGAAAGCATTTTTTGAGTGAAAGTTGGTCAGTGTTACATTTTCCTTAGAACAAAATAAAAAAATTATGGCAAGGGGATGAACTTCATGCTCCTCTTTAAATATTTTTGAAATAATTGTAACATTTTTAATTCTGTGTTTCGAATGCATACTGATATAATATTTTAGGACAAAAAGTTAAGAACGGTTGAATATCACTACTAAAGTCTCGCTTTCTCTATTATGTTCTTCATATTCACATACAGAATACAGCATTTTTGCTGGTATGGAAACTATGGCTGAACGAAATTTTGCGACAAAGGCGGGTCATATAATCTCGCACGGGCCAATGACACTTTATGAGCGTTGGACCCTTTTAGAGCAAAATAGTAGCCGGCTTAGTTACCCAACATACCCCGGATACATCCTACATTTCTAGCAGCATGCATTTCGCTTCAGGGCTCTCAAAAGAAGGGTTTGCAATTTGTTCAATGACGTCGTATTGTGTATTGACGCGAACCCACTGGATACATCCACATACAACTATCCAATATCAACGTATACTTGCATGGGTGTTTTTTTTTATCTTGAGACATTGAAATATCTCAAGAAATACGCATAAAAAAAAAAATTTCTGTGATAAAAACTTTTTATTTTTGAGGGGGAAAAACGACTCCGCAAAAATGTACCACATCCCCTGGGAACAGGAGGGGGCGTGGAGGGGACTTTAAAATTTCAAATGAGAACCTATATTTTTTATTGTCGATTCAGATTCTCCATTAAAAAATACGTAAGTTCTATTCGAAAACTAATTTCGATTCGCGCAAGATGGCAATGCATTTACAAAAAATGACATTGTTGACTATTCAAGGAATGCGCTTCCAAACGAAAGATAAAAAAAACGTGTTGGTTTTTTTTCAAGAGAGCTATTCAATTGTGATCATTTTAATTTTTAACAGCCTCTTTACCCACCTTGGAACGGGATTAACGTGGAGCAAAAAAATTAGAAAGCTTAGTTTCATTTTTCAAACACAAGCTTCTCATTTTCACTTCAGGTATGTAAGCATTCAATGAATTAACTACCTTAGCGCTACCCAGGAACAATAACGTAAACGTAGTAGCTGTCTGTTTCCTTTTAGGGTGCTTTTTTTCGGTGAGTCCCCTTGCCTATTACCATCGGGGTACTTTTTTCGATGAGTCTCCTCGCCTCTCACTATCGGGGTGCTTGTTTTCGGTTAATCTCCTTGCCTCACACCGACAGGATGCTTGTTTTCGGTGAGTCCCCTCGCCTCTCACCATCAGGGTGCTTTTTTCGGTGAGTCTCCTCGCTTCTCACCATCGAGGTGCTTGTTTTCCATGAACATTTTACATTAAGTTCTCGAAATGGTGTCTTTCTACTTCGATGCACTTGTTGATCTGCGCTTGGAAAGTCTGCACACAACTGCGAAGTGTGTTTGGTGTTATTTCCTTAAAAGTATTCCTGATTCGCTGTTTCATGTTCTCCCGAGTTGTTGGCACTTCTTGATGAATTAGATGCTTTAAATAACCCCACAAAAAGAATTCCGGCGACGTAAGGTGTGCCGATCTGGCAGGCCAATTAGCCACATGTTCTGTTGCACTTTCAAGCTTAGGTCTTCAAGTAATGTTGGAAGTTAATTTTCCAAAAAGTTACGATATTTGTGACCGTTCAAATTACCATCAATAAAATACGGACCGATAAGTTGGTCTCCAATTACTCCATACCAAACTTTCACGGACCAAGGACGCTGATGATCAGCTACGAGCAACCAGTGTGAGTTTTCTACACTCCAATAATGCATATTATTTTGATAAACAGTACCATGGTTCGTGAAAGACGACTCGTCTGAGTACAATACTCGAAAAAAGAAATTCGGGTTCCTTTATATCTGCTGAAGCCCCCATTGACAAAATGTCGAGTAACTACTAACATGTGGGCAATGAGCGGCTGCGGCTAATGACGCGATTTCATTATTAACTCCAGTAATAGATTTTCGATGATTACTTTTTTTAGCTCGTACACTTCCGTCAGTGGTGAATTTGTTGACAACCCGGTAAAAAGAAGCGCGTGACCGTACACTGCCTGGAAAACATTGAGCATAAAGAGTGACAGCATCCTCGATATTCCTGCCCCTTTCTCCATACATGAGAATCACTTCAATTTTCTCTTCAACAGATAAAGCCTCCATTGTAAAAGTAATGGGGTCATGTAATGAGGGAATACAACGACACCCAGTCAAACCCGAACGGACCTGGTTAGGTGCGTTTGGGTTTTATTAGCAGTATTGGTTAACACAACCAAAGCAATCCAAACAAACGTAATAAGCATAACCAGTTCATCACAAACGAACGAAGCCAACAACACTAACCCAAACGAACGAGACCAACAACACTAACCCAAACGAACACAGCCAATACGACCAACCCGAATGCACGCAACCTACACAACAAAATCTAATGAACGCAATCAACAAAGCGAACCGAAACGAACGTAGCCAACACGTCTAATCTAAACGAACGTGAGGAACACAACCAATCCAACCCGAACGAACGTAAGCAGCACAACCAAACCATTCAAATCAAAGAAACTAAGACACCCATCCACCTCAGACAAACGTAACTAAGATACCAAATCCAAACCAAACGAACCTAAACAACACAACACACCCAAACAAACCAACCCGTACGAACCAACCCAAAATAACCGACCGATTGCCTTTTTTGTCTTTCGTTTGTAAACGCATTCCTTAAATAGTTAACAATGTCAATTTTCGCCAATGCGTCGCCATCTGGCGTGAATCAAAAAAAATTTTTGAATAGAACTTACCCCAGAGGGCGGGCAAATTTTTACGGAGTCGCTTTTGCCCCTCGAAAATTAAAAGATTTAATTACGGACATTTTTTTTCGTTCGATGCGTATTTTTTGAGATATTTCTATGTCCCTAGATAAAAGAAACGCCCTGTATATGAAAGAATGCAGACGATATAGGCCAGGCAGCAGGGCGTTAAAAAGGCAGTTTTCTGAAAAAAAATCCTTAAAAGATAAAAATTGGTAATACAGTATGTTTCGACATACTGAAAAACATACTAAGTTTGCTAACGCCCCCCACTTAAGCTTCGCTACGATTTTGAAAAATGGCGCCCAAAATCTGTGTTTTTACAATTCTCGCCTGTTTGGTGCATCCTAAGAGAAAAATGTCTAAATAGAAATTATAGTGGATACCATTTTCTACAACTTTTGTTTAAAACATTTTTTTTTTTGTAAAATCAATATTTTCATAGTCCAGTGCAATGTTAAGTGTAGAGTATATACTTTGAAAGAAACAAGGGTAAAAAAAAAGCCAAATAATACATTCTTACTAGCATTAAATACAAAATTAAAGTAGAAATATATATGTGAAGAGTCATACAAATTGCACTTTGAATACATTTCTGAAATCAATCGATCAACTTTAGCGCTGGGGCTAGTACGATTCAATTTCCTGAAATACATACTAGCCCTTTACGATTTGAAGTTGGATTAATTTGACATAAAATTCCGTAATATAGTACACAGTATGTTTTGTATGTAGTAAAGCTTCATACGTAACTATCCTATAAATATTGCTTCTTGTGATTATACATGACCCTTTATTAGTATTAATTTATATTTTAATGAGAAGAAGAATGTGCAATGTTCTTAACGTTATTTTTCAATTGTAATAAGAACATTTGTTAATACTTACGTTAATAACTTTAATAGTTTTCACCTGCCCTCACGTTGTATTTACATTACATTGTTTTAATTTCAATATTGTTATGTGCAGGGGTTGCGATGTATACGCCTGTTGAGTACCTAGGATAGCGCTGATATAAAACGTGCCAAAAAACAAGGGTTTGTAGGCATTTTTCAAGCCTCGACTTTCGAGGCTTCCCAAAACGAGTTGGACGTCTTGAAAAATCCGAAAAAAATTCACAGACGCTCCTTAAGGTGTCCAGAATGCAACGCAGTTCTCCAAATTTCGAAATATAAAATTGTTTAATAATTACAAACCGTTTTGTAACAGTGCAACAGTGCAGTTTTGTAATGCGATTGAAGTAAAATTTGAAAAAATGAAATTAGATCAATATTTTTCGAAATGAACCTTTACGCATATTTCGGGAATTAATGAGAATATCCACCGTAGAAAAAGTGTTAGAAAAAAGTATCCATTTCACAGCAATAGGAAACTGCTATTGACCTGCGAGGAAGCCGGTATCCCCTTCCTTCTGATGTCTCTATTGTTGTGAAATGGATACTTTTTTTCTAACACTTTTTATACGGTGGCTACTCTCATTAAATCCCGAAATATTCGTAAAGGTTTATTTCGCGAAATATTTATCTCATTTCATTTTATTAAAATTGTACTTCAATCATGTTACAAAACTGCACATCTTAAGCCATCAAACAACTTCCTATCATTATTTATTTCCAAGATGATATTTTTGTGGAAAACGGTCTGTAATTAGTAAACAATTTCATGTTTCGAAATTTGGAAAACTGCGTTGCATTCTGGACACCTTAAGGGGCGTCTGTGAATTTTTTCAGAATTTTCAAGACGTCCAGCTCGTTTTGGGAAGCCTCGAAAGTCGAAGCTTAAAAAAAGTGCCTCCAAAACCTTGTTTGTTGGCACGTTTTACATCAGCGCTATCGTGAAAAAAGATAACCTGATTGATAAGATATTTTTGAAAAATTGTTAATACCATTAAAAATCTTTTTTGCGTAATTTGTATACCAAGTCAAGCCGCTCGCCTAAGATGGGACTTTGAGCTCTGTCCCGTTAATTTCTATGTCCATGTGTTAGGGCTAATGCCGTAAGAGTCACCGAGATGGTAATAAAGCACTCTTAGTGCCGCATTGTGCCTTCGGATGTAGGTCTTTCCCGCATGAGTTGGACAACCAGATAGTATGTGTCCTAGATGCTCGGGGTGTGCATGATCGCCTCTGCAGCTATCATCTGGAATGTCTTGAGGAAAGCAAACGCTAGCTCATACAACATCGACTGATCCTTCACATTTCTGTGGAAGATGCCGTGCATCCTCTTGTCGAGGAGCTGTTCGCGGAAGTTTTTCTCCTGTCCTTTCTTAGTCCGCGCCTTCAGGAGTGAGTACTCGAGATGGATAAGATTTGATGCATTTTGCTCACCCCTGATATTTAAGTCAAGGCCGAGTGTTTTAGCAGCCTCCCCCAATGCTTTGTACAGAAACGCTCCTTTGCCCACATCATCAAGCTTCCTTACCATTTTAAGAAGAAGGTCTCGTCCATTTGCGACTATATGTGCTGTAAGCACAATAATCCTGTTTTGAAGACATTCAACATCCAGTATTTTGCGACCACCTTGATGGCGTGAAATGTAGAGTCACGGAACAGAAGACTTAAGGTGGTCTCCGGGGATGCCATTAGGTTTTCCTCGCTTCAAATGAACCTTGGCGCATTATTCTAACCCAAATTCAATTCCAATTTCCTGAGTGTATTTTTCGACAATTCCTAGAGCTAGGTACAGTTACTCTTTATTTTTAGCACAAATCTTAAGATCATCCATGTAAAATACATGAGTGACCTTATGCTCACGATTTCCAGGTTTGCTGCAGGAGTACGCTTCGGAATGGCGAAGTGCGAGAGATAGTGGCAATAATGTGAGGCAAAAGAGGAGTGAGCTCATGGTGTCGCTCTGAAAGACACCTCTCTGAAAGGTGACGTTGTTAGTTGTCACACGATGTTTTCTTGATGAGATAGTAAATCTGGTTTCTCAAAGCGGCCTCAATGCCTCTGCACTTCACGATGTGCGGATGAACCTTTAGGCTTTCCAGCAGACCGATGATAAATCTATGGGGGGTTAAATCGAAAGCTTTCCGGTAATTAATCCAGGTCATCAATAGGAAGCGCTGGTAGGATGCTGCGTGTTTACAGACACACCTGTCGATGCGCAGGTTCTCCCAATATCCTGCTACGCCTTTCTTTGAGCCGCGTTGTTTGTACATTTTTCACCACACAAGTCCGATTGTCCGAACAATCCTATCATTTGGGATAGCTGTGAAGATCTTATACAGTGTGTTCAAACAAGTGATTGGCCTCTACTTCTTCGGGTCAGCTAAGTTGCCCATCTTTGGAAGGAGTACTATGCGCCCTTCCACCAACCACACCGGAATAGGTTCCTCCGACTTCAGATATGACGTAGAAATACGAGCCAGATGCTGGTGGGTTGAAGAAAACTTCTTCCAGTAGAAGATCATGATACCATCTGGTCCCGGAGTGGAACAGTTCTTCATGCCTCTCAATACTTTTTTCACCTCTGCGGTAGTGATAGGTGGGCATTCTCCCTCAGATGTTATAAGGGCATTGCACAGCTCCTTCAAGTTATTTATGTTCTTTAAGCCTTCTTTAAGTGGATGCTGGACTTTGTAGACTTCTCTCCAAAATGCTTCGACCTCCTCGCGCGCGAACTGTCGAACCTTGGCGGTGAAACTCCTGCCAGATATTATGTAGTCAATAACGCACTGAATGCGGGACGCTTACTGTCTTGCCCAGCATATCTTTGTATTGAGTTGATGCATTCGTCTTTTGGTCTTATGATCAACCGTTGGTTTTATTTTATGTTTTGCATCCGCCAAAGCCTCCGCTGCATTTTTCACATCACAATTGAATATCCAGATCATAAGACCAAAAGACGAATGCATCAACTCAGCACAAAGATAGTTTGGGCAAGATGGTACGCGTCCCTCATTCACTGTGTGATTAACTACATAACATCTGGCAGGAATTTTACCGATACGGTTCGACAGTTTCCGCGCGAACTGCGGATCCTTCATCACACACTCAAAATTCAAAGTGACAGACCATCAGGCAGCATATTGTTGGCAGAATACGGGTACGACCTGACTCCAAGAGAGTCGGGCCCATCTTGACTTTTCCAAGATACTCTAGTTATTGTCGACCATCCTCCGAAACCACAGGAGGTCGAAGCATTTTGTAGAGAAGTCTACGAAGTCCAGCATCAACTGGAAGGAAACTCAGAGAACATAAATAGCTTCCAGGAGCTGTGCGGTGTCCGCATAACACCTGAGGAGGAATGCCGTCCCATCACTACCGAGAGAGTGAACAAAGTATTAAGAAGCATGAAGAACAATTCAGCTCCGGGACCAGATGGTATCAAGACCTTCTCGTGGACTAACTTTCCTTCAACCCACCAGCATCTGGCTCGCATTTCCACTTCATATCTCAAATCGGAAGAGCCTATTCCGGAGGGGTTGGTGGAAGGGCGCACAGTGTTCCTGCAACAGATGGGCAACTTTGCTGACTCTAAGACTTACACGCCAATCACTTGTCTGAACACACTGTATAAGATCTTCACAGCTATCCTAAATGATAGGATTCTTCGGACAAACGGGACTATTTGGCGAGAGATGTACGAACTGCGCGGCTTAAAGAAAGGCGGAGCAGGATGTTAGGAGAACCTGCTCTTCGATGGATGTGTCTGCAAAGACGCAGCATCCTACCAGCGCTACCTATCGATGGCCTCGATTGATTAATCGAAAGGTTTCGATTCAACATCCCATAGACTTATTATCTGTTTGTTGGAAAGCCTAAAGCTTCATCCGTCCATCGTGAGGTGAATAGAGAGATTGATGTCGCTTTAGAAAACCAGATTTACTATCTCATCTGGAGAACATCGTGTAACAACTAACAACGTCACCTTTCAGAGAGGTGTCTTTCAGGGCGAGAATACGGCCTCACTCTTTCGCCTCACATTATTGCCACTATCTCTCGCACTTCGCCATTCCGAAGGGTACTTCTTTGGCAAACCTGGAAATCGAAAGCATATGGTAACTCATGTATTTTACACGGATGATCTCAAGATCTATAATTAAAATAAAGACCAAATACACCTAGTTCAAGGGATTGTCGAAAAATTTACTAAGGAGATTGAAATTGAGTTTGGGTTGGAAAAATGCGCCAAGGTTTATTTGAAGCGAGAAAAACTCAATGGCATCCTCGAAGACCCTGAACTCGTCGACAGAAGCGCTATATGACACCCTAGCGCTGGAGAGACCTATACATACCTGCCGGTGTCATTTTCATAGATGGCAGTGGCTCCCAGTGGAATCCTGTGGTGTTTATTTAACAGGGTTCCCCTGGGAGCCACTGCCGTTCTATGAAAATGACACCGGCTCCCAAATATCGAATAGTATTACAGATTCCCTAGTGATAATTTGAACCCCCCCCCCCCATCCCCCGTTTGTGTCAAATGTTCACGTTTTGAGACCTTCGGAACCCGAAAAACAGGTTTTCGCAAATGTGTCTATCTGTGTACCTGGCTGTGTCTGTGCTTCTGTAGATTTTGAATCTGTTAGCACGATAACTTTCGAAAGAATTGACACATTGGATTGGCCTTTGGTATACTCTTCAAGTGTCCTAAACTAAAGGTCAAGTTCGTTAGCCAGCTATTTTGGATGAAAATTCAAGAAGTTAAGACATTTAAAAAAATTTTGAGACCACTTTTTTCAAGATTTTCAAAATCCAAAGAAACAAACGAAAATGAACATTTTAAGCCAAACAGCGCATGATATGAGAAAAAGTCAGGAGAAGGAAAACGTTGCTTTTTGAAATCCCTACAAGATTATCATAACAACTTTTTGAAGTTTTTCAAAAAATCGAAAATTCAAATTTTGATCGCACAAAAAATAATGGAAAATCAAAAATTCCATTTTGCGGTCAAACTATGCAAGATGCAGAAAAAGATGAATTGACAAAAATTGTGTACCCAAAAAAGTTCTACTTTTTTATTAATCACTTTGTGATTAATTAATTAACTAATTAATTACTTTATGGCCAACGGCCATACCACGCTGAAAAACCCAGTTCTCGTCAGATCACTGAAGTTAAGCAGCGTTGGACGCGGTTAGTACTTGGATGGGTGACCATTCAAGAATACTGACATGAGTGCTGTTGGCACATCGTGGGTGTGGTGAGCCCACACTTGTAGTTATTTATAACTACAAGAAAAACCTAGAAACACTACCCGAATCGGGTATTGTCACGCCTACCCTGAAAGGGAAATGGTTTAATGGTATATACTTTGTAATAAAAATACTTCTTTTCAATGTTCGCGGTAGATGGACGATTCTTCAAAATCCCTCTTGCGCATTTCAACGCAAGTATTTAGCTTGGCAGATATGATACACCAATTCTAAGGTATTTTTACGCCAATCAGGGTATTCCTATCAAGTGACAGCGAAAATACGCGGCAAAGTAGAGAAAGCGGTGTTGGTCAGACGACATATTGCAATCAAAAGTTGTCGAAGCAACATCGTTTTAGTAGGCTTTTCGCCGATTTTATACGCTACGTTTAGCTCAGTGAGCCTATTTTACCACGAGAAAGGTAAAGTCTATTTGTAACAAATTATTGAAGTGCGCGAGCTGGAAGTATGAGTGTTCGGACATAATTCTATGAAAAAATCAACTTATGTTTCAGCGTGGCGTTTTATTCCACTTGACTGAATAACGATTCTTGACTTATAATTTTACCGAGAATCAACGCCAGATGCTACTTCTATATTGTTCTAATTGTCGACCTGACAATAATACGAATTAAATCTACTAACAATAAAATAAGCAGCTTGATTTCTACTTCTCAGGGCCGCCTATTTCATCGAATCTCACCAAGCGACAACAACGATAAGTATTTTATATAAAAAGGGTTTATCAAATTTATATAAATGAATGTGTGTATGTTTTGTGAATGTGTGTGATAATTTATTTATTTTTTATCTTTGTTTGTTTAACATGCGAATCGAATCTCGTTTTTAACGGACTATTTTGACCAAATATTGGATCCCGAGTGACCATTTCATCATTTTCTGTGATCACTAATATACGAATACCAAATTAAACTAAAAGTATTCGTGTTTGTTTTTTTGTTCTTAAATGACCTCTTGATGTTTTGAAGAATTGCAAAAATTTTATACCAATATCTTTTTTTATTCCATAAATGTATATTTCAAATAACTCGATTTTTCACAACTTTTTGATTGAACGCGTAGTTTTTGTTTTATTCGTGATGAACAGCATTAAAAATTAAAAATTAAATTTTTGGACCAACGACACGAACTATGAAAAAAACAAATAGACAGAAGGTGCTCATCCAAAAAAGAGCTACAAATTTGTCATGAGTAATTTTTTGATAAAACGCGTAATTTTTGTTTTAATCGTAAAAAATAACATTAACAATAAAAAAATTAAATTTTTTGAAAAAAGACACAAGGTACGACAAAAAATTATTTAAAAAAAGCTGTTCACTCGAAGAGAATCTACGAATTTGTTACTGGTAATTTTTAGAAAGGGCGAGTAGATTTTCCTTCGATCGTAAGAAATAAAATAAAAATATTAAATTTTTGGAAAACCGACACAAAACAGGAAAAAAATGAGAAGATAAAAGTTGTTTAACCAAAGAAGATCTACAAACTTGTTATAAACTCTCGTTATAAAAATACATGAAAAATAAAAATTTAACTTTTTGAAAAACCAAACAAGTTACAATAACTTTTTATTTAACAGAAGTTTTCGCCTAAATTATATCTACAGATTTGTTTAGATCCACTTTACGCTAGGATGTGTATTTTCAGTTTAAATCGTAAAAAATAACGTTGAAAATAAGCAAATTAAATTTATGGAGAAACGACACAAGTTGCGATAAAATGTATAATACCAACATTTTTTATAGAATGCGCACTTTTTTCAATTATAAAAACAAGACAATCAATATACGTATGTTTCATTACTATGTAATGCACATTATGAATTGTGACAATATAAATTTATTTCAATGATAGATTTTCAGGGTAGCTGAGAATAAAAATTAGTGCAAAATAAAGAGCAAATATTGAAGTAATCACGGAAAATAAGATGCATACATTATTTTGCAATATACACAATATAATATAATATACATTTAATATAATAGTGTTAAACATAATGTAGAAAAGTTCGCATTTTGGACAAAATCAAGTGCAGAGCACGAGATACGTGATGAGAATGTTTTCGTGAAAGCCGAAGGAGCATTAACAAATGAGAATTCACAATCACCAACAATCGCGTGCCCTAGGCTCGCTCAAAACCTTTTATTTGAAACATGATGTTGAATGAGGAATCTTTAAAATTAAAAAAAATCGCTGACTACCCGGATACCAGAGTATTACCCAATTATCCGGGTTTTCCGAGTACCCGAATTTTCGGTAATTACACAGGTAACCGTGTCCCCGAGTATCCGAGTAAATATAAAACTATGATGGATCTAAAGATCAAAAGAAGCGTGCATCAATCAGGGTCGGCGAAACGTGTTGAGCCCAGGTGGGTAGTTTTGCTGGCCTCCTTACACTCACCTTCTTATTTTTCATCCGAAACTTTTAAACACACAATTTAAAAAAAAGGGAAACGATTTACGTTAACCTTATAATAACGGTAGATAATTAACGAACGAAAATTTCTTAAAAATATTAAATATCCAGCGTGGGTAATAGATGAATGTGGACGTTTTATAATTATAATTCATTTTTATTTCATCTACACAGGAAATTTGAAATTATAAAAGTAGATCGACTCAAATATCTATTTACGTCAAATAAAATTAAAGAATACTCCAAAGATGTTGATTACTCGTGATCACTAATTGCAATTAAGCACAATTGAATCTTTTGGTATTGCGATAAAACTTATTTAAAGCACTTCGCAATAAGCCAAAGAGCATTAAAAACTATTAATTAGGACTCGAGACACATGAAGCGTGTAATCAGCCCCACGCCCCTCCACAAACCTTCTTTCGGTCTCTCGTTATCAATACTTGAAATTGAGCACAATTGAATTTTCCGGTGTTGCGATGAAGTGTATTTGAAGTCCTTCGGAATGAGGGAAAGACCAGCCTAAAATAACAATTAGGACTCGAGTTACGTGAGGCGTATCTCAGCCCCTACCGGAAGTTTATATATTTTCAAGTGTTCTGTCAGAGGAGCAATTTTCTAATTGTCGGTGCAATAAAGCACATTTAAAATCGAATCGGTTAAAAAAAGGCGTCGGCCTTTTTTATGTCATTTTCTAATGATTCTACGCGATCATCGTATGCTGATTCTTGTAAAATATGTGTCTTACTTACGCAATAGTACATATTTGAATTTTTTAAAGGCTTCTTCTGCACAGCAGCATTTACGGTTTCTTTCAATCCCAACTCTACACCTACGCAGACACCAAACTCTTTACACTCCTTACTCCACTCTTCGAGACAAATTTTCTCCCTTGGGCTTCTGCAGAAAATGAACCCATCGTGCCCGGTCGAATAAATGAACTCCTGCAAAGTTCAATTTTCGGGAATGAAATCCTCTTTCACGATCCTCCTCCAGTCGAAAATTTCATGCTTATGTCCCTCATATCAGTCTCTAAATATATTCCCATTGTATTTAACAACAGTTTGTTGTACGAGAGTTTTTTATCGGAAAATGATTCACACGAGACGATCCAATTCGCGACCAATTAAAAAAAAATCAGATCCTTCATTCCTAACGTCAGTAGTCAATACTTGCAAAAAAACGCAAAAACACCGGTATTGCACCCAATCGATCAGTTAAAGAAGCATATAAAAGACGACTATTGGCGACGTGGCAAAATTGGAATCGAGAGAATAGATTAACGATTATTAAAAATTAATAGACAATGGGGTCGTTGCATGAAGTTTAGGTAATATATTTTTTAAATATTGCATAACATTCTGACCATTTTGGTGCATTTCAAAAAAATTTGGAAAACTTCATTGTGGAAAAAAAATGTTTAAGAAAAGGATTGAAATCCCTATTCAAAAGCTCTGTGAGCTTGAAACGTCACTTCCCAAAAAGCGCGTAACCAATCAGAATAATGATCTATTGACTAACGAAGTATCTAGCAGACAGCTGGCGAAAATTCAATTTACAATTTCTAACAGAGATATTTATTTACTTATAATTGTCGAAAAGCAATACAATTTTGCTTAAAATATAAAACCTTAAAAAAGATAGTAATGAATAATATCATTCAAGTGCGTGAGAATGAAATGTTTCCAAAGATAACCTCAATTTGAATATCTTTTACAATAGGTTATGTTTACTGTTTACCCATTCAGTCGCTAGCGGCCATATTATATTCCATCACCAACCGGACTACCGCGCTAATCAGAATGAAGTACTCCCTGCAAAGTACTTACCGCAAAAATTCAAAAAATATACTTTTTAAACATTAAAAAAAAATTTTAACTTGATTAAAAAAAACTTTCCTTTCGTAGTTACATTATTTTTTTGGTGTTCTTTTAATTTTACTAGGAAAAAAAATTATTTGAAAATATGCAACAACCCCATTGTGTAACGAAATATTGAGAATGAAAGGGAGACGCATTATAAAATCTTAGTTACTTAATGTCAATCAGAATTCGTAGTTTATGGTCCGTTGAGACGATTCAATTATTAGTTTGATAAGTTGGGAGCAACGAATCATCCTTTGTAGTTCAAGCGACCCTATGAATCCGTTATCTACTCAAATGAACATCCTCAATCGGCATACAAGACATCTTGATATCGAAGACTCTAAGGGCTGGTCCACAATGAGAATCGTAAGCGTCGACGTTCGAACGTATATGCGTATTTGACGTCATACGCACGTTGTTACCAACGGTTGCAGCGAGAAAACGAAAAACGCGAAACGGCGAAACTGCTCGGATGGTTGGCAACAACGTGCGTATTATGTTAAATACGCATATATGTTCGAACGTCGACGCTTACGACTCTCATTGTGGACCGGCCCTAAAAATTCAATTTAATGAGGATTCGTTTGTTTACAAAAGCCACGCTGTAAATAATAATACAACGTTGTGAATTCACAACTAGTAAAATAAACACGTATTACCCTTGCACATTGATCTAATAATAAATGACATACCTCGTCAAATCTTTTTCAGTACGAGAGAATCGGTTTTACAAGCTAAATGTACTCAAATGAGCGAAAAGATGTTTTTGCAACACCCACCTCGAAAGTACTCCGTTCCATGTAGCTAAATTATATGCAAAGTGACTCATTCCGGATAACAATGCGGGAATGATATTGGCGCATGCGCAGTTCGATTCTTATATACTTTTCACATCAGCGGAATGTACGCGCATGCGCACTTTGCAGATAAGCAACTTTCCGCATCGCGACAATTCGGGGGCAACGTAGCAACAGCAGCGTTCAGTGTCCAAGCGAACAGCTGATGACAGGTGCGAGGTTAAAGTCGACGTGTTCAGAGTGCAAGTGAAATTTTCCTTCTCATTGTCAAAAGAAGATGGACTTAAATAAAGATTCGAATCAAACTGGTGAAGAGTGTACTCCACCAGATAGTATATTAGTTATTTTCATATATTTCGATTTAATTTAATTAAAATTTCGTATTTTTAGTTTTTTTTTTCGTTCCGCTGAGGGTTTCCCCGGCCCCCCCCCCCCCCGCAACTGTAAATATTCTTCCTTTGTCTTTCTCTTAGTACAACTTTCTCGGAAGGTTGTTGCAAAAATAGCGTGTGATACACGTGCGCACAGGCAATTGCTGACTCGTGTGATTTCAGCATTCGCCTTCAGCTCTTCGCACTCGTCCTCGTTTTCGCACTCGCTTCGATCGTGCGCTAACCTCCGACTCGTGCTTCCAGCCTCCGGCTCATGCTGACAAATTTATACTCGTTGGCAATCGCCTATTTTGCGCACTTGTATCACAAATAGCTATTTCATTACTGAGTTTAGACACAGCAATACAAGAATCTGAATTTTAAGATCAAATGAATTTCATTATTAACTTAAATTAAGTAATGCAATTAATTTTAACCATAAATTGGTCATAAATACTGTATCTTTATCTGCAATATGTAATAATACAATGAACAACTGGTAGTTATGTTAACTTTCGAATGATTTTCAGTCATGCGATCTGAAATTCATTTGCGCTAGCAGAAATGCGTGCGCGAACTGGGATGCGCCAACATTCAGGAAAAATGTCGATTGACTTGTGGATCTCGGTAAGTTGGATATGTGTACATTGAAGTTGTTTATGAAACGTTTTCACTCAAATAAAACAAAAGAGTTTTGAAAATGGTTGACATCCAGAAGTTATAAAAATCCAGTGTTGATCGATGCCTGTTTACATCTATGTGTTGGACATGTGCGTCGTTTCCAAATTTTTTTTCATGAGTTAAAGCTGAGACAAATTCCAAGGAATACATTGTGATGCAGGTAAAGAAAATTTTAAGTTTTTCCGGGAAATAAATCTCCTTACCTCATTTTTATCATTTTTATCGTATTTTATAAGTAGGGTATTTTATAAACTCTAAAAATATTAGGTGAAAGTCTGACAGGATGTGAACAATATTTGAGTCTTAAATTAACCTAAAAATGTCATTTCACGTGCATGAAGCGGTTGAATTTCAATCAAGCTAGTAACTGGATGTCATATTACAATAATCAGTTGACTTTCAACCGCCGAATGATCCTTTTGGTTCCATCTGAAAGTCAATCTACTTTTTTTACTGAAATTCCGATTCTTGTAATACTGTGGAATCGTCTGATCATCGCTTGTCACTTTCTTTAATCTAGAAAATTATGCCCGAAAGCTATATTTAAATTTAAACGATCAAGGAAATAATCCCCTTCAATTAGGTGTTTAAATTCAGGACACGGAGGAACTTTGATTTCTCGAAACAAAGCGTTCGTGAAGCATGCACTGAATAAATTACGTAACTGAATCAGATTCATGCACCGCAGATGTTTTTGGTGGGATGTCACTACTCTCTAGACAGAGCACAGAATATTATAGGTTTTGCAACACCCACCTCTAAAGTTGACGTTTTCATGCTTCTAAATTGTGCCTAAGGGACCTTATTTGAGCAGACTGTGTGCGAATAATTTTCGCGCATGCGCAGTTTGAAGATGGCTTACTTTAGGCACTGGTGAAAAAGTTGCGCATGCGCACTTTCGAGGTGAGGTACTTTAGACACTGGCATAAGTAACTTTAAACACTGGTGTTGATATCTTCTTGAAATAAATTTAGATTTAACTTGAACAAATGTTTTAATGATTGAAGTTTTGTTTTTAGGGTTTCGTAGCCCCCCCCCCCCCA
>CAKNYM010049008.1:0-35706 GCA_932195095.1 Andricus curvator
ATATATATATATATATATATATATATATATATATATATATAAACAATAATGAAACTTAAAAATTAGGGTATTTAAAAAGGAATACCCTGTTTGCGTATTTAGTTTCACTTTGACCGAAACTGTACCCAGTAGGGTGCGCGGTGTGACCTGAAGAAATTTTAATCTCGACATTTTCAATTAAAAAATAAAAAGTGCAATTACCCAAATTCAAAACATGTGCTTTCTGCGCATTCTCATAAAATTTTAACTTCAACACAATTTCTTTTTATTTTCATTTTTATATTATATTTTAGTAACAAAGTTGAGGGGAATAAAAGCTATTACAACTGCAGATGTGAAGGAAAGCTTCATTAATAATCAAAAACGGTAAATATATTTCAAGAGAAGCATATATTTCTTATTTGTATCTCTTTATAAAATAATTTACTGTAATTCAGCCGCATTCTAAAGAACTTACACATTGCATCAATCAATGTTTCACAGAAGACAGTTTATGAATTACGTCAAGGTATTTTGACGATTTTCCAGGATAGTGTGATTTATCAGACCCATGGCCGGGGATTATTCATTAGGCAGAGTAGGCAACTGCCTAGGGGCCCCGCATCGACTAGGGGCCCGTGCACGCTCTAAGAAAAAAAAAACGTTTTATCGAATGAAAAGTTTTTCTGAAAATTTGTATGGAATTCCTCGACAACAATATCAGTATTTTTTTCGACGCATGTCAATTAGAGAAATACTCCATTCATACAGAACCATCTAGTAACAAGTAGTAGCTAATAATAGCGAATAATAATAATAGCGAATCGGATAAAAATTAGGGAAGTTATGAGTGATTTTTCTCATAAAACTCCCAAAAACGATTTTTTTGCCAAAAAATGAGATTTTGGGGGTGTATGGAAAATTTCTCCTATACAATTTTTCTTAGTTTTACTAGATCTACAACTTGTGCTAGGTCTCCATAAAAGTGTCTCCAAATTTTTGTTTTTTGTAACACAGTGTTATGCGTGTAGGTGAATTATCATTGCACGTAAGTTAATTCGGAATGAAATTATCTATAAACTACATTATATAACAGAAGTTTGAATTTTTGATAAAGGACATTGTAGTAATACATGAAGAAAAAAGGGGTACTTTTTCTATGTTGGCATTGGTATTTCTCTAATATCAACATAGGATATTTTACTATGTAACATACGCATTATTCCTATCACGGAAAAAAGTGGATCGTTAAAAAAACTCTGTGAACCAGCAGCTCTAACTATTTTAAATTGAACCTCAGCTTTTCGTCGGTGAATTTTGTTAAAATTACTATTTCGCATTCAGGTTATTTGAACTGACTTCTTAAAAGAGTAGGATGAACAATTTCAAATGGTAGGATGCACTGCACCAGTTGGTAACCGTCCACACTCAGGAGAATAAGAGTTACTATTTCGTGTAGTATGACTTACTTCTGTGAAGAGTAACTTTGCCGATTTCGCATTGTAACGCATATATGTATATGTATATATGCACTGCACGCATTCTATACACGATTTATAAATAGATTAGCTCCAAACTTTCGACAACAAAAATGATGTGAAACGTCGATCTATTTGAAAAGGAAAAAATTATTTTATATATGATTACAGCACTTAATTTACGATTATTCTTACACAATTGCACGCACAGAGTCTTACACATATGATCGCACGCTCAAACGCTTTGAAAAATCGCCCCCGCTGGGGAATCGAACCCTACCTAACTACCTAAAAACTGTCCTAAAACCTAAATCTAGCGCACGTGTTAGTCAAGTGAGCTACGGAACCGCTTAGATTTTTCTGACAAACTCTCGGTCAAGCGGTTTCTCTGAGAAAAACGTGGCCAGCTAAGAAATTATAATACATAATTACTTAAAATTTTTTAAATTAATCTCTTACTGATGATTTCTAATATTTTGTAACGAGCTTGGGAAAAATATTTTGCTTAGAAGTATTAACTCACGCAGTAAATATATTATTAGTAATTTATATGTATATTATTATAAAATGAATTACAATTTTTAAAAAGTACATATTTTATATTATTTAAAATTAAGGCTTGAAAAAATATTTTCGAATGAAAGTTTTGGAATTTTGATTTTATTTTATTATCATCTCACTTTATTTAAAACGCAACATTCATTTACATAACTGCTATATAAATAAAAAATAGTTTAAACATAGTAATAATATATCAAATGAAAAATCGAAATCACTATTTTAAGATGAGACAAACGTTGAATTGTGATTTAAATTTAAATTTTTTGCACAAATAAAATTTTTCTCATGAGATATGGGGATGCTGAATTAGAATAAAAACTGTTTAAAAAAAAAAATATTCGGTTCCGAGAAATTGATATCAGGGTGCACAGTTTTCCCCTGTTTTTCTTAGTTTCCCCTTTTTTCTTGAAATTTCCCTTTTCCCCCTATTCTCAAAAACCTTCCCCCTTTTCCCCTTTTCTCTTTAAATATACGATATTTGAAATTGTACCCATTATCGAATAATAATTAAAGCAATTATAGCACTTAAATAAATTATTTATGAATAAATAAGGTACACTTTCCAATTTCAGACCATTACAAATAAATACTCTTAAACAAATTTGAAGATGAAACATTTTAAAGCAAGTTGAAAATGTGAAAACTGCCGACAGAAGTTATTATCCAATATAAAATTGGAACAGTTACAAAATATATATTATTTTTTAAATAAGTATTAGAAGATTAATACATTTTATTTGAAATGTACAAAGTTAAATACCTAATTAAAAAATGGAATATTCCAAACTCATCAACTGGAATTTTAAATGTTCTAACTTGAGCAATTTTTAATTTTTTTAAATTTTTACTTGAAAATTTAACTATTGTTGAAACTTTTTTTTGTTGAAAATTAATTTTTTTATACTCACAATTGAACTATTCCATTTTTGTTTGAAAATTGATCTTTTTTATTTGGAAATTCAACTATTTGGTTGCATGTTCAAATTTCGTTCAAAAGTTATATTTTTTGGCATAAAGTTGGTTAAAAATGTAACTGTTTGGTTGAAAATATATTTATTTTGTTGAAAAGCTGTCTTTTTGGTTGAAAATCAAACTACTTTGTTAAAAATGCACTTTTTCAAACTGAAAATTGCAATTTTTGTTTGAAATTTTTTTTTTGTATTGAAAGCTTATATTTTTAAGTTAAAAATTCGAGTGTATTATAGAAAGTACTTTTATTGGCACGAAAATTCAATAAATAGGTAGAAAATTGGTTTTTTCATTTGAAAATTAGTTTCTTGAAATGAAAATGTAGCAATTCCATTTTTGGTTCAAAGTTGATCTTTTTTATTTTGAAAATTCAAATATTTGGTTAAAAATTTATGT
The DNA here is from genome assembly GCA_932195095.1 of Andricus curvator. Lineage (NCBI taxonomy): Eukaryota > Metazoa > Arthropoda > Insecta > Hymenoptera > Cynipidae > Andricus > Andricus curvator. Next base: position 3,384 of record CAKNYM010049008.1, read on the forward strand.
AATCTGTTAAGAATTCGTCCTTTTTTTGTAGAAAAATCATCTTCTTGCTTTAAAATTCGACATTTTGAATACAATTTTTTTTCTTCATTGGCTAAAAAATCTTTTTTGGTTGAAAACTCAACTCTTGTTGAAAATTCGTGTTTTTGGGTTAAAGATTCAACTATTTTGTAGAAAATTTGAATTTTCTCTCGAAAATTCAATAGTTTGGTGATTTTTGAACAACTTTGTTAAAAATTCATTTCTTAGTTAAAAATTCATCATTTTAGTTAAAGTTTTTTCTTGTTTGTTAAAAAGTAGGATTTTTAACTAACAATTGTAATGTTTGGTTGAAAATTAACTTCTTAATTATTAATTCATATTTTCGTGTTGAAAAATCAACTGCATTGTAGTTTTTTCAATTGAAAATTAATTTTTTGAAACGAAAATATAACTATTCGATTTGTGTTTAAAAAATGTTGTTCTTAATTCAAAAATTCAACTATTTTGTTCAAAAATTATCTTACTCATTGCAAATTTAAAATTGCGAAAGTTAAAAATAAATTTCTTGCTCAGATACAATTTTTTGGAAAATATGCAAAAACATGTTTTTTTTTTTTGATTGAGTCATATGCACACATTTAAAAAAAAGTTGAATATGTCGAAACTGAAATTTATTCAGCTTGAACCAAAGAAACATTTTTTCTTTTTCGGTAAAAAATGTTTGTCGTGATTTAGGATTTTTGGGATTTCATATCTTTTTTTTGCGATTTTCGAACGTTATAAACACAACGAAAAAAATGTTTCCCATGGATAAAAAATAATAACATGTTTCTTTGGTTCAAGGTGACTCAATTTCAGGTTCGAATCAATCCAAAAAACATGTTTTTGTATATTTTCCAAAAGTTTTCAATTAGGCACATTTTTTTTTAATCAAAAAAAAATTGTTTAATTGTAAATTTAAGAAAGAGAACAGAAGATATTAACTGATTTCAATTGTTTTAAATTTAGATTGAAAGTATTAATTATAGTAAGGATGAAATGACAAATCTTGGAAAGAAATATTTGTGAGAACGATGTCAAACATATCAAAATTGTGTATTTAACTAATTTTATTTTTTCCTGGACTTTTTTATTTCACTCTGGATGGGTTTCCAACGATCTAAGTATATCCATTTTTTAAAAATAAATCTTTAATGACAGAAATCATTGAAAAATCATTAAAAGTTATTTAACTGACGTAGACAAAGGAATTAATGACTGGTTCCAAAATTTGAAGATTAAAGCAGAGGAGGGTATGGACGTGACCCATGGACGAGCGAACGCATATCGCTTGCCGAAATTTTACAGCCACTTGTGTAGATTAGCTTCAGAATTCGTTTTATGGACAGCTGTGACAATAGAGAATTTTGACTCATTATGCAATAGCCAACAGCCATACCACACTGAAAAAACCAGTTCTCGTCAGATCACTGAAGTTAAGCAGCGTTGGGCGCGGTTAGTACTTGGATGAGTGATCATTCCAAGAATACTGAGTGCTGTTGGCACATCGTGGGTGTGGTGAGCCCACACTAGTAATTATTTACTACAAGAAACTATCCACCTAGAAACACTACCCAAATCGGGTAGTGTCACGCCTACCCTGAAAGGGAAATGGCTTAATGGTATACATACATGCATAAGAGCAACAAGTTGCTACGTCGAGGGAGATTTCGGTGAACTCAAGAATATCGTGCTTGGCCATGTGCATAGGCCGCTCCGCCTTGACAAAATCTTCAGATTCCACTTCGCGGCACTTCAAGGGCAAACGAGGATCGCGTCATGTGCTCTTCTTAGATCACGTGCGAATAAAATGGATAAGGCATCTGAAGAGTTTGAGGATGAGCTTCCAAATACCTTTGACCACGAAAGTCAAATTTTGGCTCATAGCAGCTCCCTTCATCTTGAAACTGAACGTTTTCTTCCTAAATCAAATAACGATACATACATTATCCAATCGAAAGATTCTTCTCAAGATGCTTTAAACGATTTTAATATACGGAATTGGTCTCAGGGACGTTGCGATCCAGAGCCGGACACTGATTTAGAGAAAAAGGAGAATTGGCGAAATGAAGGAGATGAGGAAGATCCTCTATTATCTGAAAATTGTGGTTGACACGATCGGGTGGGAAAGGAATTCAATTATTACAGAGCATTTTGAAAAACACGATTCCATTCTGAAAGAAACAGAAAACTGGCGGAATATAGTAAAAAAAAGAGGATTCGTTACTCTATCGGAGTATCAAGCTTGGTCTGGAGTACGGAGACAATTCGAAAAAACGCAAAGATAATGTGGGAGACAGGAAACCTTCGAAATTTTTCAGGAAGTGTCCTGACATTCAAATACGACAAAATGCCCCTCCTGCTGTTCGAGGAATGAGAGTCCCAATCATGCTCCTAAAAAATGGCAGTAACTAAAAGCCTATTCGACTTTATAATAGGATATACAGCGTAAAGGATAGATGCCCATTCGATATTATTGCTGAAATCTTAGCTGAGGCGGCTAACAACAGTATACACTATCTACAACATCTGCAAGATACACAGAATCATTTTTGTAGCTTTATTTTGGAGTATGCTGAATCAGGAGCACAAGCACATATATATGCACAACGATGCCGTATTTTGCGAGATTTTCGAGATCCACAAAAAGAAAAATACAATCCCATAATTTTTGATGGCGCATTGTACACGCTCAGCGTTTTTTCTAATATTTTCGACATGTGGACATTTCTGTTAAAGAACGAACCAAGCATGTATCGAAAAAAAAATGCAATTGTGGTTTCGAAGATGTTGAGGAAATTCCGATTGTTTATGTTGATCACAACATCATCAACCAAGAAGGCTTTAGGGCAATTAAAAAAGCCATTTTACTTCAAGACCAAACAACTCAGAAACCATGCAGCCGACCAGATTGTGGACTATTAATGAATATAAAAACGAGCGCGAATGATCACCTTTTCATTGAGGCGGATATAAGGTCAAGGGATGATGCTCGTAAATCGATTACTTGCAAAGTTAGGGACTTTCCAGTTTATCTCATCCAGCATAGTGAAAAATTCAGGTTTGTTAAATAATAATTTAAAAATTGATATGGAGATTATTCTTTTCATAAATACTTTTTAATCTAAATGTGTCAGTTTATGAAAAATATTACATATTTCTTTAAATGATCCCAATGGCTCAAATTAACTATTACATTTTTTTTAATTTAAAGGATTTCAAGAAAAATTTCAGAAATAAACCACAAAATTTCTCTCTCTCTACCAACAAGTTTAATTCGTAAATATTAATAATGTTTTTATAATCTCAAAAAAAAAATCATAAATCTCACATTTTGCTCCAGAATTTCGCAACATAAAAATTTTCTCACATTTGAACTTCAATTAATAGACTAATAAATATAAATCTTTGCAGGTTAACTGGAATCGTTATCCACAATGGAATAAACCATTATATAGCGCTCTGCCGCAAAGTCGATGGTAGTTGGCAAATGCACAACGATGTGGCTAAAATAGTAACGATATTCAAAGAAGGGGACTACAATAAAGCTTATATACCTCAAGCTGTGATATACATCAAGATTGCAGAATAATGAAGAGAAATTATAGTTCATAATTTGACAGATCGCAATACATATATTTTATCAACTATATGCGTTTAATACATTTTTATGTTATTTATTTATAGGACAATTTATAATATAATAAAAATTTGAACCAGCTTCAAATCTTCCTGTTCACCTGGTTCTTGTTTTGCAACAGCGAAAAATGTATTTTTGCATTTTGTGCTCTTATACTTTCCTAAAATATACAAAAAACCACAATTTTTTTCTCTTGGTTTTTTTTTCTAGATTTCTCCTAGTGTAAGCTTCCATGATAGTGTGACTTGTGCCCACGCCTTGGAGAGAAGAGAGGTTTTTTAAAAATGAAAATTCACATTTTTTGCCAATTGTTTGGTGTAGTAAAAAACAGAAAAGAACGTAATTGAACAATTTCAACCACTTAAACTTGAAACTTTCTCCTTTGAAGTCGATATTCTTGAAATAATCGATTTCTTCCAACTTTTTCATTATTATCCCATGGAAATGCTTTTAAAGTGGCAAAATTAAGTCCTTTTTGGGTTTTCATTACATCACAACATTTTATTGTTGAGAATAAGGATTTTTTCTTAAGGATTTTATACATATTTTCACAAAAATCTCGAAAATAACGCGAAATAGAAAAAAGTGCCAAGAGCGAGGGATACAAAACTCCTGCAATTGGTGTACAAAGTTCATTGCAATCACTTTATTTTAACTTTTTGCAATTACTGCAATCACTTAGCAAAGTAAAAGTGCAATTACTTGCATTCATGCAATGGATGTACAGAAAATTTCATAGTTATGTACCCCTCAGCCAAGAGACATTTTTTAAGAACTTCTTTATAGAAATTATTTTGCTCATTTGACATTTCTCGTAACTGTTATGTTGGCATAAGGCATGATTTTTCGTTTTTCACAACAAACTTCTCCTTTCTCTATGCGGACACAAGGCAGACTATTATATGCTTATACTTCTCACACTAGGACAAATCTAGGAAAAAATCAGGAGAAAAAGCGGTGCGATCTTGAGTAAACAGACTTTGAATAGTTACAGGAAAATCACCGCCATTCGATCAATTTTGAACCTTTTTGAATTTTCCAACGTATTTGGAAACAGGATGAGAAAATCCATTAGAATCAGCTGGAATCAGCTATATTCTATATTAGATACAAAAAATCATACTCTCAATCAAAATTTTGACCGCTTTTTAATAGTTCGCGTTTTTAGTTTGAAAAATGCAAATACTCACAACTTTACCAACACAATTTTTTTGTCAAATCGGTTTAGAATGCTAAATATAAACATCTCGAAATGTAGTCAAATGTTGAATATACACAGAATATATCGTGTAACTCTTCAATAATATATGTATAGATAAGCATATTAGGGTTGATCGAAGTTGTAATTGAAGTCATTTCGACGCCTCCATTCAATATGAGTCGATCTGCTGACAGCGCCGTGTATGAGACATTTGCAATTTCTTAGGGCTTTCAAAATGCTTTTTTTGATCTCATTTAAAAAATATATATCGACGCCTCGATTCAATATGAGTCTATGTGCTGACATCGCTCTGATGTATGAGACTATTCCCTATGCTTCTACCCAGCGCATAGTCTCATATACACGACGCTGTCAGCAGAGACTATCATATTGAATGGAGGCGTCGATATGGTATAGTTTTATTATCCTTAATGTATTATAGTATTATAGTCAATGCACGTATGATAGTATTATATTTTAATAGTATAATATAGTATGGTATTGTATAATATAGTATAGTATTATATATTACAGTATAGTAATATAGTGTTGTATTATGGTATAGTAGCATAGTATTGTATTATATTTTTCAAGAACTTGTTAGGCTGTTTACCAGGGTATTGTTAAATGTTGATTAAAAAGTAATAACATGTGGATTACTGGTCATAAAATGTGACTGTTGGATTTTGCAATTGTTGCATTAAAGACACAATTTTTATGACCAGTAATCCGCATGTCATTACTCCACCATGAACATTTGTATTGTATTATAGTTATACATCTGTATAGTATGCTTTCCGATTTTCTATACTTTGTATTTTCGACCTATCCTCATAACTTTGTACCTGCCGCCTTGTAGATTTATGTAACTCTTAAACAGCGCTGTAAACAAAACATTTATTTTTGTCGTTGTTGTCGTAAAATAAAGTTATAGGTACAATAGTACCTAATAGTACACGGAAATAAAGGGTACTGAATAAAAAATATGAATGGACGAATACAGACGAATACAAAAATTTCTCGATTCGGGACAATATTTCTTGTCTCGAGCAAATGTTGAAGAAAATGATGTTTGTTCACATATTCATCAGACAATAAACATTATCTTGGAGCATGAAAATGATATATCGTCAATATAATTCGTACAGAAAGTTTCTTGACTCAAAGTTATTTTTCCGTGTAGTATTTTATAAGCCCAGAAAAGTATAAAAAAATCTTTCCTTTTATTTTATACGATGGCAGTTGGGATGATGCTGCATTATCATATCAAGAAAAACTGAAAAATTATAATTTATGCATGAAATTTTCACTTAGATGCAAACAAATTTTTTAAGTTCAATAAATTTTAAAGATTCTTGAATAAAATTTACTCTAAAAATCAAACTATCAAAGATTTAGGATCTCGATAACTTTTTTAGATTTGACTATCAAAAGACCAAATGAGACTATCAAACACCATCTAAATACCATCAAGCGATTCCAAAAAGAATTTTTGAAAAATATTCAAAAGTGGAGTTCAGGCGTGAAGCGAGACATGAAGTTACCTCTCCAATTCTGAATTATCTACAGTTTTTGCAATTATTTGTAGCGGAGACAATGAAGCACATTTACACGGAAAAAAGTGGATCGTTAGAAGACCTCTCTAAACCAGTAGTTCTAACTATTTTAAATTGAAGCGCAGATTTTCGTCGTGAATTTGGTTAAAATTACTATTTTGAAAAGAAAAGTTACTATTTCGTGTAGTATGCCTTACTTCTGTGAAGAGTAACTTTGCCGATTTCGCATTGTAACGCATATATGTATATGTATACCTATATGCACTGCACGCATTCTATACAGGATTTATAAATGGATTAGCTCGAAACTTTCGACAAAAAAAAATGATGTAAAATTTCGATCGATTTGAAAAGGAAAACATTATTTTATTTATGATTACTTCACTTAATTTTCGATTCTTCCTACACAATTGCACGCACAGAGTCTTTACACATATGATCGCACGCTCAAACGCTTTGAAAAATCGCCCCCGCAGGGGAGTCGGACCCTACCTAACTACCTAAAACCTGTCCTAAGACCTAAATCTAGCGCACGCGTTAGTCAAGTGAGGGGCTGATAGCAAAAGCGGAGTAGAAAAGTCGTCAGAAGAAAAACGAGTTAAGAACAATGCGGGCAAAAGCGAGTTAAAAGGAAACAAAAATATCGAGGATTGTATTGTATATTATAACATAAAAGTGTAATACAATGATATATTATGATATAATATACCGTACTATTATATCGTTATATTATAATATACGATACAATCGTCCTTATTCTTGATTCTTTTTAACTCGTTTTTGCCCGCATCGTTCTTAACTCGTTTTTGCTCTGACGATTTTTCTACTCCGCGTTTGCTATCAGCCCCTCAAGTGAGCTACGGGACCGCTTAGATTTTTCTAACAAACTCTCAGTCAAGTGGTTCTTCTGAAAAACGTGGCCAGCTAAGAAATTATAATAAATGTTTAATTTTTACATTCTCATTCATGAGAGTGTAATGTAATCGTCCAAATTTTCGATCTCTGGTTTTTAACGGATCTTTACGTTCCGGCACTCACAGAGTCCGAAAATCATAAAATTTTGTCGATGTCTGTCTGTCTGTATGTCTGGATGTATGAATGTCTGTCTGTATGGCCTTTGATAAAGTTTTTAAGGGTCCTAAAATAAAGGTTAAGTTCGTTAACCAGATATTTCCAACCAAAATTAAAAATTTTAGGGCATTTTCAAAATTTCAACAACAAACAAAATTTTCAAGTTTCAGAAATGTTTGTGAAAGTTTCTTACAGATGGGTGAAAGACTTGAAAATTATCTTAATGAAATTTTTGATTTCGATGAAAATTAGAAAAGTTATATACTTTTCAAAATTTTGAAAAATTTCAAAAAATATAGAAAAAAAAAATTCTGATAGATTGAAAAATTTCAATCGAAATCCTTACTAGTTTTCACATGGTTTTATTTTTCAAAAGCAATCGTCTGTATAGACTAGCTGCTGAGCGCGAAGCGCGAGTATCGCAGTGAGAATGTAATCGTCAAGGCCGTAGGTGCTTTGAGAACCCTCTTCATAGTCAAATTGAAAAGAACATGTTTATTTTCACTTTATGACTGTAGCTTATGAGGGGTTTGAATCACAGTTGTTGATTTGCGCGCTCAAACACAGAAAAAACTTAGGGTAAATAGTGTTGCAGGTAACTTCATATTTTTACCTGTTCGTATTGGTAAAACACAAATATTACCCCCGATGGGCAGAAACTGTCTTTTTTTCTCATGAAAGTTGTCACCACCGTCTTGAAAACTGGAAGCCACTAGCTTTGATCGCTGAAGTGAAGTTAGCTGATGGTTGGTGTAACAGGCAAATCGGATAAGTGCGGCTTCATAAAGGCTGACTTGCCGAATCTTTAGAGCTGTCCAAAGTTCCTTACAAGCGTGGGTAAAAGCAGAAAAATACCGAGACGCCAGGGAAAGTTTACACACATGGGGTAATTTTTGTTGCAGGTAATCTTTACTCAAGAATCAGGGTAAAGATTACTCTTAATTTTTTCTGTGAACCGGGTGCATTTTCACGGCAGCTGAGAATAAAAATTAGTGCAAAGTATGGAGAAAATATTAAAGTCATGATGAAAAATAAAATTTGTACATTATTTTGCAATATCTTAATAAGCAGTACCAGATCGAGGTACAGAAATAAATATAATGTACATTAGTTATAATAGTGTTGAACATAATGTAGAAAAGCTCACATTTTGGACAAAATCGAGTGCGAAGCACGAGATACGTGATAAGAATGTGTTCGTTAAAACCGAAGGAGCTTTAACAAAAGAGAATTCACAATCATGAAATTACAGTTGTTGACGCTTTGATCTTTAATTTCAAAAGGTCTGTGCACAAATGTGTGGCGTAGTGCAAGGTAAATACATTATCGAGCGCGAAGCGCGAGATGAATACATTCTCGAGCGCGAAGCGCGAGAACCAACAGTCGCGCGTCCTAGGCGCCCTCAAACTTGCGAGCCACGCGCGTAGCGCGCAATGAGAAAGTGCCCGCGCGGAGGGCATATTTTTTTAATTAATCTCTTACAGATGATATCTAATATTTTGTAACGAGCTTGTGGAAAATATTTTGCTTAGAAGTATTAACTCACACAGTGAATATATTATTAGCAATTTATATGTATAATTATAAAAAGAATTGAATTACAATTTTTAAAAAGTACATATTTTGTATTATTGAAAATTAAGGCTTGAAAAAATATTTTTGAATGAAATTTTTGGAATTTTTAATTTGATTTTATTATCATCTCGCTTTATTTAAGACGCAAGATTCATTTACATAAGTTAAATGTGAATAAAAAATAGTTTAAACACAGTAATGATATATCAAATGCAAAATCGAAATCACTATTTTAAGATGAGACAAACGTTGAATAGTGATTTAAATTTAAATTTTTTGCAAGAATAAAGTTTTTCTCATGAGATATTGGGATGCTGAATTAGAATAAAAACTGTTTAAAACAAAAATAATCGGTTTCGAGAAATTAATATTAACGTTCGCGATATCACAGTGGTATGGTAGATTTTATTGTTGTTGAAAATCTGAAAAAAATGAGAAAATATTTTTTTTTTTCATGGAATGGTAGTAATTTCTACAAATATCAATGTGAAAAGGTTGAAAAAATTATTACTACGTTAAAATTGAAAATTAATTTGAACTAAAATTTTATTACGAATTATTTTTCAATTATTGTTTCAAAAAATGATATTTCGAAAACAATGCATTATTCTACTTAAAAAACTTCTTCCAAATAATATAATATTTGAACCTAGGTGGCTTAATCAGGTACGATCCTAATAATTTTTACACAGAAAAAACATAATGTAATCTTTGCATCGCTTTCAGAGTAATCTTTACCTGCAACAAGAATTAACTTCACGGGGTAAAGTTTATCCGCCACATGGGAAATGGCCATGTCAACTCTATTAAATCTTGTTTTGTTTTGATGCGAAAAAATTGAACTTTATCTACTTGGAAATTACCCGCAACAAATATTCACTTCCGTTTTTTCTGTGTAGTGTTATAAGAAATTAAAAACATCATAAGCAGAACATTTCAGAGTAGAATTAATGTAAAACTATATGTGAATTCGATCTCCGGTGTTTCCACTTTGTTTGTATTTATAATTATATGGTGCTCGTTTCACGAGCACTTTGCTTCTCGTTAGTAAATGTATTTGCTTCCTCATTGAGGAAGCATTAGTTATTTTTTTTTCAATAATAGACAAACCCAAGTCTTCATTTTGATCAATTTAAAAATAGAAATTTACAAAAAATACAAAATTACAAAATAATACAAAAAATTTGCAAATACAAAGACAAATCAGACAAACCAAATTTTGTATTCGAAATGATAATTTTTCGAGCTGGAAAAGGGAAGGGAAAAGATCTGTCGCACCCTATCCCTTTCCCAGCTTTATGATTTCTTTATAACAAATGTCAGAATTATTCCATTCGAAAATTTATAATCAAAACGTCTTTTCTATTCATAAATCAAATTTGATTTATGTCGATGAAAAAAGTTTTTTCTGTTTGAAACAGATGATTCAAATATTATAAATGAGCATAACTTCCTAACTCTTCAATAAAGTGTATTAATATTACAGGTCAACCGATTTGCATCGAACCAAGGAACCTTTTTCGTTCTCGCATCAATTTTGAATTATATTAGTGAAAAAAGTTTTACCATACAAAATCGTGTTTTTAAATATTATGCATTACCGTTGCTTAATTACTCTTCAATAAAATGTATCAACGTTATAGGTCAATCGATTCGTCTTGAATCAACACAACTTTTCTATTGTCGCATCAACTTTAAATTATGAAAATGAGAAAACTTTGACTATAAAAATCGATTTCAAAAAAAAAATAAATTACCATAACTTCCCTACCCTTTAATAAGATGTATTAATATTATAGATCAATCGATTTGCGTCAAATCAAGGAATCTTTTCCGTTCTTGTATCAATTTTGAATTATGTTAGTGAAACAAATTTTACTATAAAAACCCGTATTTTCAAGTATTATGCATTATCATAGCTTCCTTACTCTTCAATAAAATGTATCAATATTATAAGTCAATCGATTCGTCTCGAATCAACACATCTTTTCTGTTCTTGCATCAACTTTTAATTATGTTAATGAAAAAAGTTTTACTATAAAAAACCGATTTTCAAAATATATAAATTACTATAACATCCCTACGCTTTGATAAAATATATTAATAATATAGGTCAATCGATTCGCCTAGAACCAATGAATCTGTTATATTCTTGCATCAACTTTGAATTTTGTGAATGAAAAAAGTTTTACTATAAAAAACCGATTTTTAAAATATTATTAAGTGCTAAAAAAATGCAACAAATATTTTTAGAAATCCTTTGGTCAGTTTTAAGATTTTCGTGGGGAAAATGAGCCCTCTAAATTTCATCAATTTATCAGCAACCGTTTTCAAGTTGTCGTGTTCACAAAAAAGTGTGACACACACACGCACACAATTGCTTCGAACATTGTATTAGACATTTTTAAATTGAGGAAAGTTTAATTAAATGAATTTAAAACCGTCAAAGGATTGCAAAAAGAATTTTGTAAAAATATTAAAATGTAAGGTGCGAGCGTGAAGTTGATGCCACAATTTTTAAATTTCGATAACTTTTTTAGTTTTGACTATCAAACTTTTTGGAGCGAAGAAATTAAAGTACAATCTTAATCGGACTTTTGTTCACGTTATTACCGCACTTAGTTCAAAGTATATTATAATTAAAAGATATAACATTAGCCGATTTTGACATTGTGGTCAGTCAGTGCTCTGTGCATTCAAATCTCCCGCCTAATGTAAGCGCGCAACCTCAGTGACGCTATGTCAACTGATTGACATATCTATATTGACATACTAATATTGGCTACAATTTTAACTATCAAACGGCCAAAATTGACCATCAAACACTATTAAACAACCATCAAAGGATTGCAAAAAAAATTTTGTGAAAATATCAAAATGTAAGGTGCGGGCGTGAAGTTGATGCCACAATTTTTAAATCGCGATAACTTTTTTATTTTTTACTATCAAACGACCAAATCTGACTATCAAACACCAGCGAATGGCCATCAAAGGTAGCGTTCAGGTTTCTCACCAAGTGCACTCGTTGGGTGAACCTGTAAAAGGGGCGTGGTTTACAAAAGTGAACTACGAAGTGTCATGTTCTTTGAACGGGTGCGTGTAAAAGGGTTTGGCGCGAATATAAAAATTGTCATGTTATGTTCACATATAACAACATAATATGTTTTATGCCCCTTCATTATATGATAATGGAGAGGCAGCAGAGAAAAATTTTGTTACTGTAATGGTGCATTCATACCTTTCCGTCCGAACGGTGCGGGCAGAAAGTCCATGAGATTGAAAGAGATAGAGAGCGGAAGATTAGACAAAAGTAGTCTCTATCTCTTTTACTCTCATGACTTTTCTGCCTGCACCGGTCAGAAGGACAGAGGTATAAAGGCACCATAATTACATCGAACGATGATGTTTACAACAATCTTAGAAAGTGATGATGAAGATAGTGACTATGAGGTGGAAATTGGAATTGTGATGGAAATTTCGATGAAAGTGCGAGGCCCAAGGGAAACGCCAGTTAGAATAATAGGATTTGCTACTATGGGATTTTGCTCTTCTGCAAAAATAACGAGGTGTTTCCCGGGCGCGCAATCCATATCCGTATACTTATTTACACTCTTCACAATTCACTCTGCTTTTTACCGCGGGTTTTATACAAGTTTCATTTCAAATATGCCCAAGTTTCCAACTTCCCGCTAATTCTTCCCGCCAATTTCAGTGTTCACTCGCATTCACCTACCTTTTTTCAACGGGTGAAAAAGTCACCCATCGAGTGACCCCCACCCGTCACTCTGGCGATATCTGAACGGTTCACCCGGCTCGATCCGCCCACTCATCTAGCGTGGCTGAGTGGTTCCGAGTGCACCCGAGTGCACTCGGTGAGAAACCTGAACGAACCCAAACGATTTCAGAAAGAATTTTGAAAAAATATTCAAAAGTGGAGTTCGGGTGTGAAGCGAGACGTGAAGTTACCTATCCAATTTTGAATTTCCTGCAGTTTTTGCAATTATTTGGAGCGAAGACAATGAAGCACATTTATAATGCGGAATATATTTACATTATTATCGCACCTACTTCAAAATTTATCATAATTATAAGATATAACACTAACAAATTTTGGCATTGTTGTCAGTCAGTGCTCTGTGCATTTAAATCTCCCGCCTAATGTAAGCGCGCAAACTCAGTTACTCTATGTCAACTGATTGACATATCTTTTAGAATACTAATATTGGCTACAATTTTGACTATTAAAGGACCAAAATTGACTATCAAACACTATTAAACAACCTTCAAAGGATTGCAAAAAAATTGTCGTGAAAATATCAAAATGTAAGGTGGGGGCGTGAAGTTGATGCCACAATTTTTAAATCTCGATCACTTTTTTATTTTTGACTATCAAACGGCCAAATCTGACTATCAAACATCATTCAACGACGAGCAAACGATTCCAAAAAGAATTTCCGAATAATATTCAAAAGTGAAGTTCAAGTGAGAATTTACCTCTCCAATTCTGAAAATTCTGGAGAGGAGAGGAGGAATTAGAGTAAAATCTTAATTCGACATTTTTCCACGTTATTATTGCACCTACTTCAAAGTATATTATAATTGAAAGATATAACACTAACCAATTTTGACATTGTTGTCAGTCAGTGCTCTGCGCACTTAAATCTCCCGCCTAATGTGAGCGCGCAAACTCAGTGACTCTATGTCAACTGATTGTCATATCTTTTAGAATACTAATATTGGCTACAATTTTGACTATCAAACGATCAAAATTGACTATCAAATACTAACAAACGACCATCAAATGATTGCAAAAAGAATTTTAGAAAAATATCAAAATGTAAGGTGCGAGCGTGAGTACTTTTTGCAACTTTTTGGAGCAGAGACATTAAAGTATACAATTTTAATCCGACTTTTCTTACGTGGTTATCGCACCTACTTCAAAGTATATTATAATTAAAAGATATAACACTAACCAATTTTGACATTGTTGTCAGTCAGTGCTCTGCGCACTTAAATCTCCCGCCTAATGTGAGCGCGCAAACGCAAAGACGTTTAGTGAACTGGGGGAAAGGTTAGGAGGCTCTATTGATATTTTTTGAAAAACTTTATATTGACTACAATTTTGACTATCAAACGACCAAAATTGACTATCAAACACTATCAAACGACCATCAAACGATTCCAAGAAGAAATTTTGAAAACTATTGAAAAGTGTGGTGCGGGCGTGAAGTTGGCACCACAAATTTGAATTATCGATAACTTTTTTAATTTTGACTATCAAACACCATCAAACGATTCCTCATTCTACTTTTTGAATGTTATATGATGATATGTTATATTATGAGCCAACGGCCATACCACGCTGAAAAACCCAGTTCTCGTCAGATCACTGAAGTTAAGCAGCGTTGGACGCGGTTAGTACTTGGATGGGTGACCATTCAAGAATACTGACATGAGTGCTGTTGGCACATCGTGGGTGTGGTGAGCCCACACTTGTAGTTATTTATAACTACAAGAAAAACCTAGAAACACTACCCGAATCGGGTAGTGTCACGCCTACCCTGAAAGGGAAATGGTTTAATGGTATATATATATACTTGGAGTGCTATCTTCACGGGCATAGCAAAAGCGATCATGCTCGAGCATGACGGTCAATGCACATCACTAGATCAGAGTGGGTAATTTTAGTTCGTAAACTGGCTAGGTGCATTGGGGGCGCTTTGATTAAAAAATTGTCATAAAAGAATCTGGAAGATTTTAAGGCCATTTGTATAATTTTGCACAATTAAACAAAATTGCAGGAAAAATTCGAATTAATTTAAAACATAGTTTTGAAACTGTTAACGAACAATTTAAATATTGAGAAGATTTAAAAGAAAATATAGATTTTTGAAGATTTTGAAATAAGATTTTGGAACCTTTTCAAGAATTTTGAAGGGTTTCAAGAAAATAAACATTTTTTCGTAAGATTCCTGAGAAAGCTTTTAATACTAATTCAAAAAATGAGACAAATGAAGAATCCCGAAAAAGAGTCTTAATAATTATTTTAGTATATCACGGTGAAACATGGTGAAATATAAAAAAATGTTATTGAAAATAAGTTGTTTATTTTTTGGTTGAAAATGTAACATTTTTTCTTAATTCGCTGTTTTTTGGTACAAAATAAATTTTCTTGTTTGAAAATTTATCTTTTGTGTCGAAAATTTAACTACTTGGTTAGAAAATCATCTTTTTGAAAATTTCACTTTTTTTTTAATTCGTTGTTTGTTGGTTCAGAATGTAACTACTCTTATTTAAAATATTTTTAAATTTGTTCTAAATTTTATTATATATTTTATTTTTTAATTTTATATTTAATATTAATTAATTAATGGAAGAGTCACGACAGTTCAAAAAAAATTCTGGGAAAATGTGGAAAATCATGAAATTTTGAAAAAAATGACTAAATTTTGTTTTATTTAACAAATTAATTTCAAAGCATATTAATCAAAGTCTTAATAATTATTTTAATACGCCGCAGCGATAAATGGTGGAGATTAAGAATTTGTGTTGAAAATTAGTGTTGTTTTTTGGTTTCACATTTAAATACATATTTTTTTAATTCGTTGTTTTTTGGTAGAAAATAAATCTTCTTGTTTGAAAATTCCAATATCTTGTATTGAAAATTCGACTACTTGGTTAAAAATTCCTTTTGTTTTCTTGAAAATTTTTGAATGAAAATTGAACAATTTTGTCAAAATTCATTGTTTTTGGTTGAAAATGTAACTATTCTATTTGTTTTTTTATTTGCGTTAAATTAATTTTCTTACAAGGGGAGTGCGCGTGATGGAGGACACGGATTTCAATCATCTTTTGTGAGCGAAGAGGGCTTAATTTGAGATGAAAAAAGCTGAAACCGTTTACTTAGATAGAAAACAGTTTATGAGAAAAAAAGGTTGAAAGAAACCCGCGCAGAATGACTCGGTTTGAATTAGGGAGCGATCGAGCAAGCTTCGATCGAGAAATGGTCTAGGTTCCAGACTGGAGAGTCTGCCGTCATGGGTTTGCTTCCCCGTACTTTATCAAATTTTTTTAGTTTCTATTCCTTTTTTTGAATAGTTTAACCCTAAATATGCAATAAATATTATAAAAACAATAGTACAGAGTTTTAAAAAAATATTTTAAGAATAAAAAAATTATTATTTTTGACACAAAAATATTTTTATCAAATTGTTGATGTTTACAGCACGTAATCAATTATTTTTCGGCAATAAGCATTATTATTTTGCACTTCTTTTTTTATACTTTTATGAGCAAAAAATAAATCTAAGGAAATTGAGTGTCCCCATGCAAGAACAAGACATAGATTTTTCTAGCGCGGTGGCGTTGGCCCCTGACGACTAAAAATCGAAATACGAAATTTTGAATTTTAAAACATAGATTATTGTAGATAATTATAATCCGCATCTTTTTTTCCTTTGCAAGAAGATCATGTCTTTTTTATATTTTTAAAAAATTGCAAAAAACTTTTTTTTTGAAAGTCAATTTTTAATTCGGTTTTTGTCTTCAACTCGTGCTCAAATCCACAGTTTTTGAAATTTCTTTATAAAATTTATAGGAAGTATTCCTTATAGAGTTTTTGTTATGACGGTTAGCGATAAAAATTCTCAACTTTATTTATAACAATATAAAAAATTCTTTTCTAGGCTATTGCATAATTCGTTCCACAAAATGTTTGAGCGTTTCGTTTATCGAGGAAAGTTTGAGCAAACAAAAACTTCCTGCGGAGAAGTTGTTCAAAAAAGTACAAAGAAGTTTTCTGTAAAGGCTTTTTTCAAATAAATTATTAGGTAAAAAACTGTGAACGCTAAACTTTAAGCGCGCGACTGATCTTCTATGCGTGTATTGTGCCGAGTCGGAACGTCTTTCCTTCGACGGCCGTGCCATGAACTCGAAATGTAATATAGGAGGATTATTCAAGTGTTACATGACCGTCAAATGCCCTTCAGCCTTTTTGATCCCATTCGTAGCCAAAACATTGCAGTTTTCTGCTAAAACAAAATAGATAATTTCTATTCTGAGTACCGAAGTGTGCGCTTCGTACGCGTATTGCGAGTCTTAGCTTCAGTGAAAATAAAATTTATAACTTATAATAAAAAAAGTATTATCAAAACGAATTTTCAAATTTCTATATAAAAAAGCGAATCTGAAGGTTCTTCTAGAGGGAGGAAACGAACAACAAATGTAGAAGCGTGGGCTAGAAATGTTAAGAAAACATGCAGAAATAGAGTACGTATAATATTTAGTTCTTTCTCTTTTGATAGAAGCTGAAAAAAATGAGATTCCTGTTTTTTATATTTTGAATTTCTGTACAGATATCGTGATAAAAGCGTGTTTTGGTAATAATATAGTAATTCCGTAAGAAGGCTTTACAAACAAAATTTTTTTAACGCAGGGCGAAGAGTACGTCTCTACTTCTAATTTATATAAATTATTATGAACATAACTATTCGCTAAATGAATAAAAATTTAACATATTTTATGTCAATTGAAGTGTTACTATTTATTTATTTATGTAATAGCCTAGAAAATAATTTTGTATATTGTTATAAATAAAGTTGAGAACTTTTATCGCTAACCGTCATAACAAAAACACTATAAGGAATACTTCCTATAAATTTTAGAAAGAAATTCCAAAAACTGTGGATATGAGCACGAGATAAAGACAAAAACCGAATTAAAAATTGACTTTAAAAAAAAAAGTTCTTTCCAATTTTTTTAAAATCTAAAAAAGATATGATCTTCTTGCAAAGGAAAAAAAGATGCGGAATATAATTATCTACAATAATCTATTTTTTTAAATTCAAAATTTCGTATTTTTATTTTTAGTCGTCAGGGGCCAACGCCACCGCGCTAGAAAAATCTATGTCTTGTTCTTGCATGGGGACACTCAATTATATGCATGAAAAATAAATTAAGAGTACCTAAAAACATAAAAGCGGAAGTTGGGTTACAAGTATTGAAATGTAAAATGAAGAATTCAATATCGGGTCTAGAAAATATTACGTAATTAATTAATACTGGAAATAATTTTTTATTTTGAAAATGAATTTTAATCGAATATTCAAAAACATTTTAGAACATTTCAAAAACTTCAATAAAATTGTTTAAAAAGATTCTGGAAGATTTCAAGGCAATTTTTATAATTTTGCACAATTAAAAAAAAAATCACGAAAAATTCTAATTCATTTAAGACATAGTTTTGAACCTTAAAAAGATAATTTTAATATTGAGCAGATTTACAAAAAAAAAAAAAGAAAAGAAAATGTACATTTTTGCAAAAAATTAATTTTCGTGGTTGAAAATTTAAATCTATTTTTTTTACATTTGTTGTTGTTTTTTTTTTTTTTTTTTTTTTTTAAAAACGGGGATACCACGCTGAAAACACCAGTTCTCGTAAGATCACTGAAGTTAAGCATTGTTGGGCGCGGTTAGTACTTGGATGGGTGACCGTTCAGGAATACTGCGTGCTGTTGGCCCGTCGTGGGTGTGGTGGGCCCACATTTTTTGACTGAAGATTGAACTTTTTTTGAAAACTCTTTGTTTATTGGTTGCAAATTTCACTATTCTTCCAACTTATTTCGGATTTTTTCTCGGAATTTATAGAAATCTTTTGAAATGTTTTAAAATATTGTGAAATTTGGTTGAAAAATTAATTTTTGAAAACAAAAAATCCTTTAAATGTCCCTATGAATCTTAAGAATATTCTCTTGAAACCATTACAAATTCTTAAAAAGTTTCTGAACTTGCTGTTCAAAATCTTTAAAATTCTACATTTTATTTTAATTCTTTTTAAGTCTTTTGTAGTCATAAATTATTTTTGAATGTTTTGAATACTTTTAAATATCTGTTAAAGTTGCAAGATTTCTTATTCATTTTGTGACTGTGCAAAATTGCAAAATTCTGTTTTAAAATCTTGAAATCTTTTAAACTTTGGAACATTAAAAACTTTTTTTTAAGTTTATTTCAAATAAAATTTATCAATAAAAACCTGAAAGTCATGAAATTTTGAAAAAATTCTGGAAAAACTGGAAAAGCATGGAATTTTGAAAAAAATGGCTAGATTTTTTTTATTCAAAGGTTAGCTTAAAAGACTATTAATCAAAGTCTTAACAATTATTTTCATAAATCACGGCGAGAAATGGTAGAAAATTAAAAATTAGTTTGACTATATATTTGTTAATGTCGTTGTGTTTTGGCAGAAAATAAATTCAACTATTTGGTTAAAAATTCCTTTTTTTACATTCTCATCAGAGAAGGTATTAGATTTGTTTAAAATTGACCCCCCCCCCCCCCTCCCCAGTTTTGGTCAAATTTCCACTTTTGAGACCCTCTGAACCCGAAAAACAGGTTTTTATGAATGCGTCTGTATGTATGTATGAATGCATGTATGCATGTATGACTGTATGTATGTCTGTATGTCTCTCTGTGAGCACGATAACTTTTGAAAAAATTAATCTATCAGACTGGCCTTTGGTACACTCTTTTAGTGTCAAAAACTGAAGGTGAAGTTCGTTAGCCAGCTATTTTGGATACAAATTAAAAAAGTTAGAGCATTTTGAACATTCTTGAGCCCATTTTTTTCATGATATAAAAATTCCATGTGCGGTTATTCATAGTACTCGGAAAGTCGAATAATTTATCTTCAGAACTTTTTTCGATAAAAAGAAAATTATCAGAGTTATAGCATTTAAAAATTCAAAAAATCAAAGGCAAATGCAAATTTTAAGCCGAACAACACACGATATGAAAAAAAAGTCAAGAGGAGGAAAACGTTAATTTTTGAAAGCCCTAAAACATTATCATAACAACTTTTTGAATTTTCTGGAAAAATCGAACATTCAAATTTTGACCGCACGAAAAATAATGAAAAATCAAAAATTCCATTTTCCGGTCAAACTATACAAGATAGGACAAAAGATGAACGGACCAAAATTGTGTATTCAAAAAAGATCTACAAATTTGTCATAAATCACGTTTTGATAGGACTCTTAGTTTTTGTTTTATTCGTAAAAAACTGCATTAAAAATAGAAAAATTGAAATTTTATAGACAAACGACACAAGTTACGAAAAAAATATTAAGACAAACGTTGTTCAGCCAAAAAATAGCTAAAAATGTGTTTTTAATTATTTTGTATAGGATGCGTAGTTTTTGTTTTATTCGTAAAAAACAATATTAAAAATTTTTTAAATTATTTTTTGGACAAACGAAACAAACTATGAAAAAAATGAATTAACACAAGTTGCTTATCCAAAAAAAAAGCTACAAATTTGGCATCAATAATTTTTTGATAGGACGCGTAGGTTTTGTTCTAATCGTGAAAACTAACATTAAAGATAAAAAAAATTAAATTTTTTGGAAAACGACACAAAGTACGAAAAAAAAATTAATAGCTATTAAAAGGTGTTCATCCAAAAAGGATCGAAAAATTTGTTAATAATTTTTAGGTAGAACACGTAGATTTTCTTTTAATCGTAAAAAGCAAGATTAAAATTTAAACTTTTTGGAAAAAGGACACATACAAAAGTCAACAATTATCAAATATCGAAAAATAATTGATTTTTTTCTAAATTTTGCTCGACAAATGCAGTACTACATCACCCCTCCAACAAAATTTTGTGAGACCAACAGTTGTAATATTATTATACCATTAAGACATTATTTCTCTTTCGGTGTAGGCGTGTAAAGCGTCAAACTCAAAAAACATACAAAAGTAAAAAATTATCAAATTTCAAAAAATAAATTTTTTTTCTGAATTTTGTTTAAAAATCTTTAAATCTTTTAAACTTTGAAATTTTTTTAAATCGTTTTTAAATTTATTTTAAATATAATTTTTCAGAAAATAATTTCAAAGTTTCCCGGAAATCGTGAAATCTTAAGACATTTTTTTCATTTTCCTCAAAAAAATCATCGTTTTTTGAAATTGGCAAAATTGATTGAAGCACAGTTCGGTCAATCGAAAATTCGAAAAGGCTAATTATAACTGAATAAGTTATTTATTATTCATTTTATACAAAACCTGGATATCCTGGAAAAGTTTTTTTTATTCAAAGATTGATTTCAAAGAATATTAGCCAAATTCTTAATAATTGCTGTGATGCTCCGCCGCAAAAAATGGTGGAAATTAAAAATTTATATTGGAAATTAGTGTTTTTTTGTTTAAAATTTAACTATATATTTTTGTAATTCGTTGTTTTTTGGTAGAAAATAAATCTTCTTATGTGGAAGTTTAAGTATATTCTTTCAAATATGCTGTTTTTTGGTAGAAAATTAATTTTTTAGTTTAAAGTTCATCTTTTAGATTGAAAAGGTAATTTTTGGAAAATTCATTGTTTTTTGGTTTAAAATTCAACTGGTTAAAAGTGTCTTTTTTTGGTTAAAAATTTAAATATATTTTCTTTCAAATTCGTTGTTTTTTGGTAGAAAATTAATTTTGAAGGTTAAAAATTAATCTCTTTGACTGCAAATTTAACTATTTTTTGCAAATTAGTTGTTTTTGTTTGAGAATTTAACTATTCTATTTGCTTTTTCATTTGTTCAAGATTAATCTAAATTATTAATATTTTTCTTGATTATAATTTATTGAAATATACATTTTTTTAATTCGTTGTTTTTTAAAATAGAAAATTAATTTTCAAGGTTAAATGTTGATATTTTTGATTGAAAATTGAACAATTTTTTTTTGAAAATTCGTTGTTTTGCTTAAGAAAATTCACAATGATTTAAAAAAAAATTAATTTGAAGAGAATATTTAAAAATATTTCAAGATAATATATTTTCTTAAGCTTCCTGGGAAATTAAAGATAATTTTTATTTTGAAAAATTAATTTTAAGCAAATATTCAAAAATATTTTAAAAAATTTCAAAAACATAAAAAATATAGCCAGAAAAGGTTCTGGAAGATATTAAGGGATTTTAAAATTTTTGCACAATTTCAAAAAAAAAAACAGGAAAAATTTGAATGCATTTAAAACATAGTTTTGATACTTTAAAAATAATATTAATATTGAGAAGATTTGAAAAAAATTAAAAGAAAGTGTACATTTTTTAAGATTTGGAAAGAAAACATTTTATTCTTTTTAAGAATTTTGAAAGGTTTCAAGAAAATGAAATTTTTTTCTCAAGATTCCGGGGAAAGTTTTTAATGTTTTTTCTTTTGGAAAAATAATTTTTAAAGATAATTGAAAAATATTTTTGAACATTTTTAAACATTTCAATAAATGATACAACTGGAGAATCCCGAAAAAGAGTTTTATCAATTATTTTAGTGTATCACGGTGAAAAATGATAGAAAATAAAAAATGTTTATTGAAAATTAGTTGTTTTTTTGTTGTTCAAGATGTAACATATTTTTTTGAAATTGTTATTTCTGGTAGAAAATAAATCTTTTTGTTTGAAAATTCATCTTTTGTATCAAAAATTTAATTACTTGGTTAAAAATTCATTTTTTTGTTTGCAAACTTAATTATATTTTTTCAAATTCTTTGTTTTTTGGCAGAAAATTAAATTTATAAATTAAAAACTTATCTTTTTGATTGAAATTTCAATTATTTTTTTGAAAACTCGTTGTTTTTTAGTTGAAAAATTAACTATTCTTACAACTCTTTCCGCATTTTTTCTCGGAATTTATAGAAATCTTTTGAATAAAAAGGCAGCGGCTTTTCCTAAAATTTTAATAGTCGATTTTCTCAAAAAAACCCACACTTATATTTTTTTCCAACTTTTTATTGAATTTGTACTATTATAAGGAAAATACCTTGTGCGTTTTGTGCGGTACAAAATTAACAAAAAATTGACCAGAATCTGGAAAGAAATCTTGAATACCTGAATTAGTTGAAAAGTTATATAAGTTTAAAGAAAAAATTGCGGTTTTTTTAAAACAAAAAAAAAATTCAAATACGCATAACTTCGTAAAAATATTTGTTTGACAAATCGCAAAAATACGTATCGCCTAATTTCGTCTAAAAAATAACATATTTTGTCTTCAAGAGATTCTGCGAGGATTCGGTCCTTTCAAAATTTCATATGAATCTTAAGAATATTCTCCTGAAACTATTCAAAATTCTTAAAAAGCTTCTAAATTGGTTTAAAATCTTTTAAAATCCTCATTTTTTTTTAAGTGTTTTGAAATCTTTTCAAGTTTAAAATTAAATATTTTTGAATCTTTTGAAGAATTTTAATCTTAAAATCTTTTAAACTTTGAAATGTTTAAAAATCTTTTCAAATGTTTTTTTAAACATAATTTATCAATAAAAAATTTCATTTGAAAGTTTCTCGCCAATCGTGAAATCTTAAGAAAATGTTATAATTTTCCTCAAAAAAAAAGAACGTTTGTTGAAATTGGCCAAATTCAATTAAGCACATTTCGGTCGAAAGGCTAATTGTAACTGAGTATTTTATTTATTATTTGCTTTAAAACAAACCTGGAATATTAATCTATATTATTAATTTATTTCTTTTTTATTAATTATGATTAATTTAAATTTTTTTCAAATTCGTTGTTTCTTGGTATAACATTCATTTTCAAGGTTAGAATTGCATCTTTTTGATTGAAAATTTAACTATTTTGTGAAAATTAGTTGTTTTTGGTTGGAAATTTAACTATTATATTGACTTTTTTTGGTTAAAAAATTATCTTCTTAGTTAAAAATTTATTTATTTAATTAAAAATTTAACTATTTCTTCAGAATTCCTTCTTTTTAAAAAATCTTTTATAAGTATTCCGAAATCCTTTCTAGTTTCAAAATATTTTTAATCACTTTAACACTTCAAACATTTCGTCGCCCCAGAGTTATAGTACGCCATGTTCACTTTTTAAAATTTTGAGTTATTATTATTTTTAGGTTCATTAAGTGTTAAACTATGTTTTTAAATAAAGTTATCCCTGTAACTTATGCTTTAAGCTCCGCAACTGTTAATTAAAATATCGATGCTAATTAAAAGTGAGAATTATATTAGGCCATGTCCAGTTTTTATTTTAAAAGTAAAAAGATGCCAACTTCAGACTATAAATGTTGGTTAACTAACCTAATTTTAATAACAAAAAGAATTCTGAAAACACTAATTTCTGAGTTTAAAAAATGGATATCGATGACAAGTAAGTAGTAAATTATTTCCAATATTTCTGTTTGATAATATTTCAATCTTGCAACGTACATTTATCTTCAATTTATGAGTTATTTTGTGCTGTAAGTTAATGAAATTTTTATCAAATTAATTTCTTCTGAATATTTATTTCACGTTAGAGAGACCGAAAAGTATACAGGATTGTTGACGAAGCCCGCTACTACATCTGTGGAAAATGATTCCAGTACAATGTAAGTTTGATTTTTTTATTGAAATAAACATTTTGAATAAAAATAGTATTGTAGTAAACTTCCACTGAGATATTTAAAATGCAGTGGACTTTTCAACAATAATATAACTTTTTGTTAATATTTCTATATTTTAAACATTTTTATTTACTTCAGGGAAATCGAAGAAGAAGAACTCGAAGGGAGGGAAACCGATCCTGCTGAAAATAGCAAAAAACGAAGTAGGAAAAGAAAGCGAAGTCCAGTAAAATGGTATCAGAACGTACGGAAACGATTACGGCAATCGGGCCAGGAATATGAAACGACAAAAAAAAGGCGTCTTTCGTTCTGCTCGAGATATGAAGCCTCCTTGTGCATGTAGGATGAAGTGCGGAAATCTTATATCGGAAGAAGAACGAAGAAGGAAATTTTCTGGAAAACCTGCCAAGATACTCGAAAATTGAAATAATTGTACAGAAATTTTCAGAGCCAGGCCACAGTCTCGTTCAGGAACTGGACTGCATGCACAGCAAAATAGAAAAAGTGCCGCGAAATCGAGAAGTGTTTAGTCCACCATCTTTGTACCGGTATTTACGTGAAATGGAAACAGAAAATGTTTTAGTTCTGCAAATGAATTTCGATGATTTTTTTAATTACCAAGATCCTGGAAAGTCTCTAAAATGTGATAGAGTTCCATTCAAGAGTGTTAAAAGCATCGTTTATGAAAGAAGTCAGCCTTTCCACGTAACTTATAAGAACAGTCACAATGGACAAACTACCAAAATTCAACTCATAAATCCTACATCAACGCGACAAACTGTCAGGAAAGCCGCTCTTCCTGGAGTTCACAAAATCTAACTCAGAGCAGAAGAATTAACAAAGTTAAAAAAAAGAAACGAAAGAAATAACACTAAACAGAAAAAAGAACACATCGACCTCAAGAAAAATGATCTTTCTATGATGAAATACATGCCTGAGACTGATAAAGAGCTTTATACATCGCTTTTTAAGTAATTTAATTGTAAAAATTTTTACTATTCTATAAAATAATAAAATAATTCGAACTACAGCTTTTTTGTATAAAATCATATACAAATTTTCCAGTACATATATAAGTTGTAGTTGAGATGATGTTAACAATAATTTTGTATTCAAAACAAATTTAGGTAATTTAAATAATTCTAATAACATAAATTTGCTTTGTAATAAACATTTACAAAAATATTTTTCAGTGTCTATTTAAGCTCAAAAGTAATTATCAAAATAATACTGAAAAGTTAATAATTCTGAAATAATTTAATTAAGTCAAGTATCAAAAACAATAAAATAATGTAAATCTCCCTTTTACTTAACTTTTTACTACAAATTTTAGTTGTAAATAGTCTAACTATAAGTATTATGTGACATGGCGTACTATAATTCTAAGAAAAAATGAAAGTTTTGAATCAGATATTACGCCATGTCCAAAACCAATTTTCCAGATCTGCTAAAATACATTAATAATAATAGTAAAATTTGTGCTAATATGTTCTTGATCACTCATTATTTTTGACTGATAGACTTATTTTCACTTTTGAATACGTTTTAATAGAGCATAATTAAGTTAAAATTGGACCCTCATTTTCTCAGTTTGACAGTTGAGGGACATGGCGTACTATAATTCTGGGGCGACGATTTCTAAATATCATTTGAACGGACCTGAATTTTTCTTAAAATTTTCAAAAATCTTTAAAAATTAAAACAATTTCCTGAAGATATTCTGGATTTTTTCTCGGGATTTTCAAAAATCTTTTGAAATGTTCAAAACTCTTTTCAAATTTTCATATGAATCTTAAGAATATTTTTTCACCTCTTGAAACCTTTCAAAATTCTGTAAAAGTTTATAAATTTGTTTTTCAAAATCATTAAAAATCTACATTTTGTTTTAATTTGTTTTGTAATCTTTTAATTTATATACTTTAAAAGTAGAAGCAAGATATCCTTCTTCTTAAAAGTTGTATCGCAAGATTTCGCATACACTGTTGTCGAAAACCTGACTGTTCGCATTCTGTTGAATATGACTTTTAGTGGCTGTTTTCAGTTTGTTCTTTGCTGAGATAAAAACATTTTTTAAATATAATATAGATTTTTCAAGATTTTGAAAAAAAAGCTTTTCAAGAATTCTAACAGACTTGAAGTGGATAAAAAAATTTGTCTTAAGTTGCCTAAGAAAATGTATACATTAATTTTTTCTTTTTTAAAAAATAATTTTAGGAGAATATTTAAAAAGATTTAAGAAGATTTCAAGATAATACAAACATTCTCTTAAGGTTCCTGGGAAATTGAAAATAATTTTTTATTTTGATAAATTAATTTTAAGCGAATATTCAAAAACATTTTAAGACATTTCAGAAACTTAAAAAAAATTGTCAACAAAAATCTGGAAGATTTTAAGGTAATTTTTATAAATTTGCACAATTAAACAAAAAAATTCTAGAAAAATTCGAATTAATTTGAAACATGGTTTTGAATCTTTAAAAAATAATTGTAATATTGAGAAGATTTTTGAAAGATTGAAAGAAAATGTAGATTTTTAAGATTTTAAAATAAAATTTTGGAACCATTTGAAGAATTTTGAAAGGTTTCAAGAAAATAACAAATTTTTCCTAACATTCCTGGGAAAGTTTTTGATGTTTTTTTTTTTTTATTTTGAAAAAATAATTTTTAAAGAAATTTAAAAAATATTTTTAAACACTTTTAAACATTTCAAAAAATAAGACGACTGAAGAATCCCGAAAAAGAAAATTTAAAACCCGTCATTCCTTGACAGCATTGTAAGTCAAAGTGTGGATTTGTTTTGAAAGCGCGAGAATAATCTTCGAGTCTTGTCACCTCTACTTCATAGAACCGACGGCGAGTTTCCGAGAAATGATACTCACCAAACAAATGGAATAAAAATAGAATAGCAACTCTTTAAAAGAGGCTTTTTTGAAAGCTTATTATTTTTTTTCAATTAGAATCATTTTTAATACAAAATAAAAATTTTGAATAACTGTTTATTTGTTAAAAGTTTTTGAACACTTAAATTCGAAAAAGTATATTTCGAGATTTGATAACACGAAATCACGTTTTATCAGTTTGTTTTTAAAGTTATATAAATATAATTTGCTTAAGATTCTGGAGAAAATTCTAAAAGATTTTTGCAGATTTCACATACGTCGCAAAAAAATCTGGAAAATTTTGAAGTATTTTATTTTTTTATTTTACAGGATTTACAAAATAATAGAAAAAATTAAAGTCAGTTTAAAAGATATTTAGGACTTTACGAAGTTTTGCAGAAATTTTAGAATATTTTATACATTTTCGGAAAACTATTTAAGTTTTAAAATATTTAATCTCTTCAAAACTCGAATGTTTGTTAAAATATGGAAAATTCTCAAATATCTCAAATATCTTTTGAATTAATTCAGTTTTCCTACAAAATGTTTTGATTGTCTTAAAATCTTTTAAATTCTGTTCTAAATAAATCATTCTAAAATCTAAATCATTTGAAACTTTCCCAAAAATCTTATTATCGGTACCGGTAACTATTCTTCTACGGGTACCGTCAGTTTACAAATTTCGTAGATTAGGATATTGTAAGTTTTTGTCAATTATTTCTTTTTTTTATCTCTTTAAAAGTGTGAAAAAGTATGCAAATTGTATACTGCGGCAGCAAATGGTTAATAACAGCATTATTTCATAATATTTAGTTATAATTTAAACAGGCTTTTTTGGGCGACTGACTTTTTTGAGTGAAACTAAAAAAAATTTATCTGCAAGAATAAAAACCGAACACATTTGGACAAGAGCAAAAATAGGATTCATTTTGGAAAGAAAGCCCGCTTTAAAAAGTCAGGCTTCAAAAAGTCTAGAAATAAAAATTAATTGTTCTTTATTAGGAGATTTAAAAACATGTCCTCTTCTTTTCATATCTTACTTTGTTTATGAAATCATTGATATTAGTATATATTTTAACAAATTAAAAAATATAAATAAAAAATATACTCTTTTTCCTTTCTCTGATTATTAATTAAATTATTTGAGAAAAATAACATTTTTTTATTGTATAAGCATTGACTCATTTTTTGTGTATATTTATAATAAATTTAATACGTGTACTTGCTGGGTATGTAACTTTTTTATTTTCAAAAATTGTCTATCATCATAATAAAATTTGGTGCTTAATTAATAAAATTTTGTGCTTAATTAATAAAATTTGGCTTTTCAGTTAGTGCTAATGGTAACTGCTCAAGCAGAAACTTCAAAGGTAAATCATTTCAAAAATTGCTAAATTTTATCATTTACCGACGCGCAAAGTGCGCCTTCAAAGTAACTCTTAGGTGCATCCGCTAAGAGGGCGCAGTTATCAGTGCATTGTAACAGTTCACGATTAATTTGGCGCGAAAATTGAACTGTTTTTAAATTTAAGATTATTAAATTTGCCCTCCAGTGAGTTCCTTTAACTTAAGAGCGAAAGCTCTTCTGGTCCATGCCTCCGACTCTGACGATTCCAACGATGATAAAATAGTTCAATAGTCAGCGTGAAATAAATAAATAAAAACGACAAAGAGATGCAGGTTTAAAAGCTAAATAAGGTTGAACACAATTAAAAACACAAAACTACTTTGAATTTAAGAATGAATATATTCAAGATCTGTTCACTGTAATTTCTTAAAGTCCAATTTCTATACTAATACATATAGAGACATCGGAGACAAAAGTTTCGCGTCGCGAGCGGATAAAAGTCTGATCTCGAAAATCGATGTTGCTCGTGGGCTCCTGGATCGCGCAGCGATCCAGGGGTATCCCGCGCAATCCTACTCTCAATCATACCCATACAA
This sequence comes from Andricus curvator, assembly GCA_932195095.1. Classification (NCBI taxonomy): domain Eukaryota; kingdom Metazoa; phylum Arthropoda; class Insecta; order Hymenoptera; family Cynipidae; genus Andricus; species Andricus curvator. The sequence goes on from CAKNYM010049008.1 coordinate 32,641, forward strand.
ACAACCAATCAGAATTCATATTTACACCCCCAACTTGACTAAAGCATGACCTAATTCCTCGTCAACCCATGATGAAACCGCGGCCTAGTTAGCTTCTTGAAAAATACCCATTAACCACGTTTCCTCGATTTAGGCTCAAATCTCATTTCATGCTTCACTATCAAAAACGTCAAATAATTAACAGTAATAAAAAGTTCATTAGTTTTTACAGCTTTCGCACAAATAAAAATCAGCTTAAATTCTGGTTCAAAGTAGTTAATAACAATGGCTTCTTTATTCGTTTTAACTATTCTAGCACGAAATCTCGAAGTTATCTTTTGTGAATCTAACTAACCCTCTTTCCTAAAACCCCTTTGAAGTCATTCAATTTATGTTTCTTTCATACTTATTCCGCATTCTAAACTAGAGCTGAAAACAAAACTTGTAGCAAACAAGATTCTTTTCCAATTACACACAAATCATAAAGTCAAAATGAAATTCAACGTTAGAAATTTCTTAAACTACAGAGTCAGTTCGCTTTCTTAAAATACCAAGTCTCTCTCTATAAATTATTCAATTGTTTATTAACCCAAATAATTATTAATGATTTAATAATACCATTAGTAAATCTATTATACTTCTAACCAAAATGGATTTGAACGAGGTTTTAATATCTCATGTCTTTTTGCATGTCCGGGAGGTGCTGCCCCTAGTGGACAGTAAGGGCATTAATGAACAATCACAGATTGTTACAGCATATTTTTGACATTTGCTGATATTCTCTTAAGGTGCATTCATGCCTCTGCAAGCATGCAGGCTGCCTGCTTGCACAAGCAAGCGACCGTTCACACCTCGGTTTTTCCGCCTGCGGAAAATTGTGAAAAATGATATTAATGGCGGGAGTTTTTAAATCTGAAAAAGCTTGATAATTAAAAAATGAATTGTATTATGAGATAAACTATCGATAAATGTCAGAATAATTGTTATTTTGTAATTGTTAATTGTAATTTATAAAAAACTAGGTTAATTTATAATAAAATTATGTGATTGAGATGTCATATGGACATGGACTGTGTGAAACGGGCTCTTGTCGGTAGAGGTGACGTTCAAGATTCATAAAGATTAATTAAATTGTTTTTATCAGTTATGCGCAGTAACAGTGTAAGTATCCTTATATTGGTAAGTGTCCTTCGGATTTCTTTCTCTATTCAATGGTCATATTAGAGTGAGCGAGCTTTATGTCTTGATTCAATCAGTTTGAACATAAAATACAATTTTGCAAAACGTGATTAGGTCGGCAATTTATTTTTAAAAATTAATTTGCAAAATTTGCCCTCCTTTGCTCCACGAAAATTCAAAACATTTTGAAAACTTGAGTGAGTAATTAGAAACTCAGTCACTATCCTGTATTAAATTTGCAAAACGTTCATGATACGGCAACATTATTAATTATAAACAAATTGTTATTTCATTAATCACTCCCCAGCGAAAATACCGACGGTTTTGCAAAATGCTGTTTCTGCTTTTTTCCATTGAGAAGAAACTATTATATGATTTGCAAAACTAAATACATAACGCAAATTACCGTTTTTTAAATTAATTTTGCATTTTTTGCAATTAGACTCATAACGTTCCTGCGAGAATTGCAAATGTTGCGTTTTTGGGTAGCAAATGTTGGAAATGTCGAAATCTAAAAAATATTACATTTTCAAAACTTTGCACGACCGTCAACAATATTAAAATTACAATTAAACAAATTAGGTACTTTGTTAAACTAGCCAAAAAATAAAAACATTTCGCAAATCGTACTGAGTGGTAATTAACTTAGTACTAACATCATATTAGATTTGCAAACTGTTTACTACGTGGCGACATTGATAATGATAAACAAACTTTTTTTTTAATTATTCCCCAGATTAAATTCTCAAGGTGTTGCATATAGTTTGTAACGGATTTACTGTTTTTTTTTTTTGATTCGATAACGCAATGTGGCACGGATACTACGATCCATTGCATTATATATAATTTCCAAGTGAAAATTTTTGATAAGTGAATAATTTTTTAAAATAATTTTTATAAGGTAATGGGAGCATGATTAAAAATTTCAATTCATTTTGAGAATTGAGACAATTTGGGAGACAATTGTATATTATAAGACAAGTGTGAATAAATAACAATGTTGCCTTTCCTCCCATGTAACTATTTAGTGTATTGCATATCGAGGGACGAGACGCGACAATTTTTATAACGTATCTGCCGTAATTTTGATTTGATATATCTGTGGAACGAGTCAAGAGTAGAATTTTTGCCCTAAAGGTTTGCAACTTTACTTTCAACAAAATTTCTATTATAATATTCAGAAATTAAATTTTTTTTTAAATTGATAGTTTCGCCGTTATTGATTGAGATAGTTTACCTTTTTTAATTTTTCAAAGGCCGTTCGTGAGTTCTTGGTTTTTTTCAGAATTTTCACTGTTTTGTAACTGTTTTTTTCGGACATTGAAAAAAAGCTATTATTTTTATTAATTCTTTTCTTTGAATTTCTGTAAAAAACAAGAGAAATTGGGAGGTTCCTTTTGCAACACCTTAAGAATTTTATCTTGGGAATAGCACTAAGTTAATTATAACTCTGTACGATTTGCGAAACGTTTGTATTACATTCTCATCATAATGAGAAAGTATTGGTTTTATGTGAAAAATGACTTTCGCGGATTCCATCAAATGTCGACGTTTTGAGGCCCCCTGAGTCAGAAAAAATGGTTTTTACGTCGGTGTCTGTCTGTCTGTCGTTGTTGTTGTCGTCGTCGGCGTCGTCGTCGTCGTCGTCTGTATATCGGATAACTTTTGAAAGACTAATCGGATTATATTGTGCTTTGGCACACAGTTTCAGGGGGCAAAAAGAGGAATCGAGTTCGTTAACCAGCCATTTTGGATGAAAATTCAAAAAGTTAGAGCATTTTCAAAAATTTTTAGACCACTTTTTTCCAAATTTCAAAATTATATGTGCGGGCCCTTATAGTACTCGAAAATCTAAACAATTTATCCTTACGACTTTTTTTGATGAAAAGAAAATTGTCCGAGTTACAG
>CAKNYM010049008.1:65905-92105 GCA_932195095.1 Andricus curvator
AACGAGGTCCCTATCAATTTTTCTCTTTTCTTTTATCTCCGGCACTCATCCCCTTGGAAGAAATGCCTCTCCTCCATAGCTAGGTGGAAAATAAATATTTGCGGTCACCTGACCAGTAACGAGGTCCCTATCATTTCCGGATTCTTCTCTGTACAGAACCATAACATTATCTTTATCAGCTGTTTCATACCTATCACTTTCAGAATCCTCAGAATTTGTTTCTCGCCTGCGAGGCGTGCGGATATTATCTATCGGCAGTACCTGTAACCAGGTCAGGGTTGGTCAGTTACGCGTAACTCGAGTATTTTCTACGTATAATACGTTTTTGACGTAATATACGTCGAAAACAGTAGAAAACCGTAGAAAACTCTTGTAAGTTACGTTTTAAGGATGGCCGACTTGTAAAATCAGTGTTGAGATGTACATAACCTCACTTTTTAAATATAATAATTATTAATAATTCTGTTGAATGCGTTATAGTAATTGCAAATAATAATTATGCCTGGGCTGGAAAGAAATACCCAACATCATAATGCAATCCCATGGAAGGATTTGTTTTTTGTGCGGAAGAAGGAAGGACTGAAAACTTTCACAAAGTGTCTTCTGCGATAAAATGTTAAAAAATAGTAGCTTAAAATGTCTAGAAAGCTACAGCTATGTAAATAATTGTTGATTCTTTCGATAATAATTATTATGGATCATATTGAATAATATATATGTCATTCAGCAGGGTCTCCCTAATTATAAGCTCAAACTGCTTAAACATTTATTCAAATGCAAGGAATTTTTAAACATTGGCATTTGGCGCGAGATTCACGAGCGAACATGGTGTCCACGACCCACAAGAAAAATAGGTTATCAGAAGTATTTTTCGATATGGACGCATGCGCACTGAAAGTTTCCATTCGGACGTAATATACGTCAAATCAAGTAGAAAACTAGAGAGGTAATATACGTGGTAATATACGCGTAGAAAACCACGTTTAATACGTAGAGTATTATACGTTACCAACCCTGAACCAGGTTAGAGAAACTTTGTCCCTGTCAGTTGTTTCTCGCCTGCAAGACGTGCAGATATTATCTATCGGCAGTGCCTGTAACCAGGTTGGAGAAACTTTGTCCTCGTCAACGTCAGTAGTGTTGTCTCTGTCGTTCTAATCAGTTTCAATATAAAATAATTCAAAGGCTTCATTTATTAACTGATTATTATAATTAAAATCGTCATCCTGTGAATAAACCTCGAAGTCGAAATCTGTAGTCGATACGGTGCTGTCAATAGCAAGTATTTGCTCCCGATCTCTAAGGTTAAAAGTCTCGCCAGTAATATAGGGTCGTCTAAATTGATATCTATTCCGTTTGAAATTGTCTTGTCAAAAGTTCCCGCTTTGGTATCTTTCAAGTTCATGTCCCTTTTCATTGCGCAATGCTTCAATATTTATTTTTTATTTATTGATTTATCATTTTTTTTCGGGTTTATGCATAATGGTATAATCATAATATTTCAGTCCCAAAGCCCACCTAACCAACTTTGATGCAGGTCTTCTTTGTTTCACGTTATGGAGCCATACTAGTGGTCGGTGATCAGTGACGAAGGTAAATTTATGGCCATACCCAGATAACAATGCGTGCGACGCACGTCACCCGCATTTCGTGATTCTCATGCAATTCGTGCGAGAACGCGTGCATCTCGCCAGCAATAAATGATTGTCACTTAGCTGCGAGCGTTATGAGTCGCATTTCGCTAGCACGGAACATGGGCACATGCTGCGAGCTTTATGAGTTGCATTTCGTGATCATGAAGATGTGTGAAATTTAACTTATATTTAAAAAATTTCTTCATCAATTGAATTTATTTTTCAACTTGTTTTTAAATTACATTCATTGGTATAAATTAAAAAATTTCAATAATTCTAATCGCAAATAAATTTCAAGTGAAATTTATTTTTTCTTTGCACTTTTAATTTGTAATATTTATGAAGAATGATCGAATAATATTGAAAATGATATGCAGTTACAAATTTAATTTATGTTCACATAAATTTTAATTTCCGACCGTTCGTCAGGTTCGTTTTCCTTCTACACGACAGTCTACTGTTCACACACGCTATCAACTTGATGACGCCTGACCATCGTTGGTTTTTGTAAAAGTCAGTAAAAGTGTTTTCAGCATCTTTTCGCATCTGTCGAAGAATTTTACTATCGTGTTTTATATCCGGGATTCCGAAAATTAATAGACTTATGGTAAGTACAATCGAAAAAATAGTAAATATAAACCTATAACCAGTAAGTATAAAACCTAACCTATCTTTTTTATGGTAAAGCAAAATAATTTACTATACGTTCAACTGTTTCTAAACCTCTTAATTAATTCGCTTTGATTTTTAGATCAATTTTTAATCATAAAAAATTTTATGAATTTTTAAACCTAAAACAATATACTCTTTCTAATGATAGAAAAATCTCTAGTAACTGATTGGGTAAAGTGCAAACTCGAAGTCCAATTCAAAATTTATTTAATTAAATGTCTCAAATTAAAATATAAAAATATTAATATTACATAATTTATCATTTTTAGAGCATAACTAATCACGACGTGCGAGCGATATGCGTCGCACGCGTGACCCGCACGACATGCGAGCGATATGCGTCTCAATTGATGACACATATGTCTGCGTTGGTAAGTGCATCTCGTGCGTGTTGATCAGCACGACGTGCGTGCATAATGCGTCGCATATTGCTCGCATTTTGTTATCTGGGTAAAGGTAAGGTCTAAAAGTTTCTTCTGAACAAAATGGCCAAAAGTTCTTTTTCCATCGTAGAATAACGTGTCTCGGATGACCTACAGGAACGTATAAAGGAGAAGACCGGGGTGTCTCGCCGTTGAAAACCGGAATTATATCCGCGGCAATTTTTATGCTCACATATCGTCTAGTTTGAGGAACTTGAATCTCATTTCCTGGAAGGGTGGGTGTGTCATGACTATTTGGGAGCCTTCCGGGGTTATAAGTTGAGAAAAAGGCGCTTGCTCTTCCCTGAAGGTGTAAAGAACGAGACTTTGGAATTGTCTGAGACATATTTGTCGTTTCGGTCGGCTCAAAATGAGTCGTGTTACGACCGGGTTCGGCTGTGTGGTTCGAATTTTCTGAAGTTGATGGGAGATTTTCTAAAGCGTAAGCGTGATCGTCCTGCAAGAAGTCACCTTGATTTTTGATTGAATTAAATTCTTCTTCCATCTTAAAATTTATTTTTTGTCCGACCCCCCTTGAAAATGCGTCATTGCATGCACGTGAGGCAGGCGTAATTTGGCCGCTTACAGCCCAGTGGCGTTCGCACATGCGCACTCCGCACCGGGCCAACATGAAACTTTACGGCCGCTACATAACACTTTACGCCCGCTAAATAACACTTTACGTCCGCTACATAAAACTTTACGCCCGCTACACATAATTATATTTATCTTTGAACAAATTGTATCGCTGGACCCCACACTCTTCCTTCTGCAAAGTACGCGATTTCTTTCTTTCACTTATAATCTAAAATTGTCAAGTACACCAAACATCCTCTATCTGCTTAGCATGCTTGTTTTCAAGAAGGGTAGGACAAAAAGTATGGTGTGTATCAAGGGCGTACGGCTATTTTGATGAGTGTGAATTTGCCCCCCGAGCGAAGCGAGGTCGGCAAATTCACACTCATCAAAATAGCCTTGTTTACGCCCTTGATACACAATATACTAATTTGAACATAAGCACAAAGTCAAGGAAATAAAAAGATCTAAAAAGTTATTAACTAATATTCTTCAAAAGAAACTTTCTGCACAAAGTTTTCAAAAGTGTCTAACGAAATTTTTCCTTTGATGCATTAATATGCATTTTTAAAATTTTATTTTTTAATGATCACAGATTTTTGGGAAATGTTCATTCCTATTCATTACAATAATGTGTACCACGAGACCATTGTAAAATTATACTTTCTTAATTTCAGAAAATTCTTGCCACATTCTTCTTAAGAAGTGTGGGAGAGCACTTATTTTTATCTGCAAAACTTGGCCGAATTGAGATCAAAATAAAAAGTAGACTTACCATTCTGCATACAACATTCAGCATACTGGTACAAATTTTCTTGTTAATACAATTAATGGACTTTTAGATTCACTCTTGCACTTTCTCACTATTCTTTTTATCGAAATGACTTTTATTCACTCCCGCACTAACACTTTTTTTTCAGGTCGATGCCCTCCGCTTGTAGATAGCCCGTTCCCCGGTCTCTATGATGATCTGCCTCTGCTCTCCATGGTCCTGGGGTCCAACGTTGGATTGCACTTCACGTATAACCGCACCGAGCGTTGGGTTCACAGGCTTCTGAACCTTTAATTTGTTTTTAATTCCTACTAAGAATTTTTGTCCATCACTCTCCAAATTGCGTTGGTTGGTAATGTCCTTTAAAACCCATTTATTGTTGATCTATTGGTAAAGAATCTCGATAAATAATTATCGCTTTTTTAGGGTTATTTCTCCGAGATGAAGAAGTTGCTGGTCTGCAGTGGATGTTTCTGGTTCACTTGGTCAAGCGAAAATTGCATAGATCCTGGGTGGATTTGCAGCCTCACTCCTTTCCATGGCACATTTTAAATTGTTTTACGCAATTATAAATTCCGATAAAAGTTCTCAATTGTAAATTAAATTTAATATAATATTAAATTATCTATTAAAATTTTTGTTTATAACATTTCAGTTTCTCTTTTATTTGCACCAGTCCGAAACTTAATTCACTCAATTCAAGTGCTACTTGAAGAGAATCTAGAACTTGAAGTACGTGTAGTTTTTAATGTTCACTCGATATTTCACTTTCAACTCCCTCACTCATTTTTAAAATTCACTCCCGATTTATCCGGCCGATTATTTAATTAACGATCCCACCGCTCTGTCACCAGAAAATGGTCACGACCTGACTTGAGCGCATTCTGGAAATTTATTTGAAACTAAATTCCTTGATAGATTATTTTGCGCGGTTTTAATTAAATCTTCTAATCGCCGTCTTATGAAAATAAGAAATCGGGTGAATTTACGAGAATAAAATTAACTCAGCCAGGTAACATTTATTGAAGTAGGTTTACAAGAAGAACTTGAAAATTGACTAAGTCCGAGACCGAATTTAAGCTTTTGCGTTCGGGAAACGAACTTCTCAAAAGAAGGGTGCAAATAAATCTGACGATCATGTGTGAAAAAGCTGTTCTCTGGACCTCTCTGAAGATTTTCCCACCCTAGAACCCGGGATTCTTGGGCATTTGCTTATGAATTAATTGGTGGAAATCATCCCCCAGAATTAGTTTTGACTGTTTAATTGGTTCGTGGTTTCTCCAATTTTGCTTGCGTGGGCAGATCCGCTTACGGCCCCTTCTTGGTACCTTTCGCGAGCCAACCCACCCGATCAAAGAGAGTGCAGTCATATCACCCTGTCACATAAATTATACCGTACTTGAACTTGAGGTCTAGTTAGCCTTTTCACACATGCCCCGTTGCCGAGACTTTTGGGTCTTTTATTGTTATTAGCATCTCAAATTTCAAATTCAGAGGAGACATTCTAGAGTATGGTTTTCTTTAGTTCGGCTATTAAAATGTCAAAAGTTTGTTTTCAATTTACTCTGGGAATTAAATAACTAATGCTTTCGAATTTTTATGTGATATTTCAGAGAAGGGAGAAATGTTTGTCTCTAATATATCTAGTCGTAAAAATGGTTCTCAGACTTAGAACAAAAATTGGTACTTAATACTAAAGTGATTTTTCTCTCGAGCGTAGTTATCTAAAATATAAATCACTATAATTTACTTTTACTCTCTAGCTATCTTTCGAGTTCTGTGTATAATTTCTAGCCCTTGTAATAAAAGTGGTATTTATAACTAAAATAATGACATAAAACGTGAGACATTTACTCTAAGTTTCTTGACAATTTGTATAGCTGTAAAATAAATCTTAAAGCTAATTATTTATGAGGCGAGACTAGTTTTTGAGTTTAAGTGCATTTTAAGAACGTTTCAAGATTATAAAATAACCCAGACCTAGGCTCGCTGTCTCATGAAATAGAAATTCTTATCATTAATTGTATTCTAAAGTCTCCTTATTGGATCTACAATTCTGCCATATTAATCTACTTTATTAAAGTTCGATTTCAATTTAGATTTGAATTTGCCACGTGACCATAAAAGAATGACTAACGTGTAGAAGGGTGAAAGGCTTGTTTGCGGATATGCTTTTAGTATGTTCGCTCTCCGCTAAAAAGATGAGCGCACAGGTGCGATCATCACACTTCCCAGATGAGAGCGCCACGTGTGGCGAATTGAGAAATTACGATTCCTATAGTAGCAGACGACAATTTAGTTATCAAATTTTCTCTGAAGAGGCGATCTCATCTGAGAAGAAATCTCACTATGGAGAAAATCGGAGGAAAGGCGATCGCCAAATGGCAACAGGTGAAATACATGGTGTGCGGTCTCCTTGTAGTACTTCGTGGTGCCGGGCACGAAAGTAGTATAAGGAGACCCCACTCCCGGAAAATTTGGACGCGTGGATTCGGATTTAGTTAGTTTGCATCGCTCGTAGCGCCTCTTGCGGGAACATGCATACATGCATACAGATCTACATACATACAGGCAAACACATTCGTACAATCTCTGTTTCCTGACAAGCATGTATGCGTTTGTTTACACCCGGCTTACACTATTGGTCCCGCCATTTGTAAATCTTGTATTTCAACGCTTTTCCGCAAGGGGCGCTGCGAACGATGCAAACTAACTAAATCCGAATCCATGCGTCCAAATTTTCCAAAGACCGCATGGGAGTGGGGTCTCCTTATACCGTAGAGGAAAGATAGGTATAGAGGCGACAATGCCCACCAAGCTTAGAAGATGGGCGCGGGGAATGAGACGTCGGAAGTAGGCTTAGTTCGGGAACCAGCGATGCGAGGCGCTAGTAACATGAACCAGCGACGGAACCCTTCCCTTTACCCCTCTGCGACGGTAGCTGTGCTTCACCGATAGAAAGGATGCTTAATGTGTGTGAGTGGAATGGGCCAAGAATGTGTGTGGTGTATGTGAGTCAGAAGACAGGATAAGCGTGACAAGTGAAAGAAATTGTTACTTGCCAGTTTTTCACCGTAATCAAGAACTGCTGCTAATAATCTCGTCGATTTTGAATATTTGCCAAATATGCATTTCATTAAAAATGAATTTTCAAATGTGTAGCTATATATAGTATATATCTCTCAGGTAGAAGAAATAAATGAAAATAATCATTTAAAATTTCCCTATGGTAGCATTTTATACATATTTAATTCTGAGTCAGTAATCGCCTCTTTTCTAGATCATTTGATTTTTTCAATTGGAAAAATAGAGTATTGAAAAATGTAGATATACAATTTTGTAAGCAGGACATATATTGATTAAAAAGAAGCAAATTAAAACTTCTTGGTTCTAAAAAATTATTGGAATTGCAAGTCTTTCTCCACTACAGAAACGTAGATAAAGTTTCTTGGTGACTAGGAGCTTTCAAATTGAAATTTTTTAAATATACTTTCGCAAGAATAAATTCCTTATACTTTTACAGTGCTATTTTTAATCCAATTTTACTTTGTAATTACTTCGCAAATTCAATTAACTGTGCAAATTAAGTTGTACTCTGCCAAGTTTTTGAAATTTTGACTCTATTGACTCTATTGACGCTCCTAAAAGAGAAAAAAGAGGCAAAAGACAGCAGGAAAATGCAGAAGATGCCGAAAATAAACGACGTTTAAAAAAATTCCGTCATATGTAAAAATTTGAATATAGTCCAGGCATCTTGTACGAAAAAATTTATTTTCACCTGGAACGGTTTGTTACTTATGTTGTTAATGCCGTTACCGTTTCCGTAGGATATTCACCAAACGAGCTATTTAAAAAAACTTTTTCTGGTAAAAATAGCAAAAAATGTGTTTTTTTAAGAGTCCTAACTCTTGACCTATGAAGGCTGGAAGATTGTTTTTTTTACATCTACACATAATTTCCTACATGAAATTTTTTTATCTGCCATTAATAACATAAATTCACCCACAAAAGAAGTATTTTGAAAAAAACTGAACATGGGTAATTTGCTCTGAAGAATACGTCAAAAGTGGTCAAGTTTGGGAGGCCATAACTTATGACACATTGAGGTTCGGTCATTGTTTTTTTTTAAATTACTCCAAATTGCGTACACTTTAATTAAAATGGAGAATATTTTTTCGTAGAATTGAAAGGTTTTAAAGTACAAATATTAACTTCAGAATTGGGTTTTTTAACCTCCTTTTTGAAAAAATCGGGGTTCTTTGGAGACATACAGCTCTGCGCTTAAAAGAAGTTTTTTTCTTTTTTTTTAACTTTTTCAGAATTTTCCAAAGTTTACGAAAGCAGTCTACGAAAACACAATTTGTGGAAAATTGTTCCAAAATATTATCGGGAAGCGTCGTAGTCATGTTTGGAAAATTTTAAATCCCCATCCCATTGAAATTCTCATTGAAACGCTATAGAAAACGAACGCGGTGAAAAATTACCGGATGCCGGGACTAGTATGACGAGAGTTTTTTAGACGGAAATTTATTGTTTTTAGTGGTCATGTTGATACACTGCAATTGGCCTTTCTATATGTAGGGTGCTTCAAACCTCCCTTGCCACTCTGCAATAGTAAATTTTGGATTACAAATAAACGGGAGGGTTGTTAAAAAATTTTCCTTTCATATAAATCTCTGTAACAATTTCAGAACTTTGCAGGTATGAAAATGGAATGTGCGTTATTTTCAATACTTTTCACGTATAAATTATATGGAAACAATCAAATATTTATAAAGCAGATCGTTATATCGTGCAGTCTTAAAAAATAAGAATATTCTCTCCCTTTTCAGTTATGAACTTTTTTTAAATAAAAAATTTGGACAAAGCAACCATTTTTTACATAACAATTGAAACTTTTGTTACCGTATTGGTAAAAGTATAGGAAATATGATTTTTTGTTGTTTTGGTAAAAATATATATTTTTCTACTCAGGAGCCCTGTATATATTACGTGAAGAAATTAATTACGTCACAATAATTATTAATCGGAAAATCCAGTAATGGGGCATTATACTCTGTCTAACTTTTCCCCTTACATTAACAATGAAAGAATTGCAAGAGCCCACACTATTGGAGAATATTCTTCTTTCTACGTGTAGCTTAATAAATATCAATTTTGTCGAATAAATACGTCCAAATTATACAAATAATAATAAAAGTTGAAACTCTCAAGTATATTGTATATCATATTTTACTCGAGAAGTAAGAGAAGAAATGTATTTCTTGTTTATTAGTTCGTTATTTAATATTATATAGGATTTTGTTATTGTTATACTTTTAATATTTTTAACTGTTGTGTTAGAATCGCAATTCTGATTTTTTTAAAGTGTTACAATGAAACAATTTCTGCACTTGAGCTCTCGAATTCAAACTCGCCGGATGCTCGAAAACGCTAAAAGCGTTGCCCCGGGTCTCAAGGAATGGGAATGTTCAAATTCACAATATTAATTTTTTAGATATAGGCTTCTATATTTTAACAAAGCATATTTAGAATTCTTATATCATAAAATTAGGTTTAAGAATAAAAATTAAAAACTGGAAAGAAGATTTTTTTCCTAATATTCAATAAGTGATTAAAATATAAATTATCACAACTCGTACAAATTTTATTGGAACTGTTTGAAATTGAGTACACATATAAAGTATACTCAGCGAATGCCTGCAAAATAATAAAAAGTTGAAAATGACCTTTTGTTTATTAATATCCAACTGAAAATTAAGGCCCAGCGGTAACCACATTTTTCTACTTTCGGAGACAATAAGTTTCGAGGCCACTTGAGATTTAAAACAACTTCCAGCGAGAAAGTTGTTCTATATAGTTCAAAGAAAATGTCTGGAATATTTTAGATAAATTCATTAAAAATTGACTGAAATATGTACTTTGTAAAATAGGACGAGAGTCGGGTGAGTTATTGGATCCGAGAGCTCAACTGTACCTTCGATGATGATAAAATGTATTTTTATTTATAAGTATTTTTTTTTAAGTTGTACCTACAATATTCAGATTTTATCCACGAGTGCATAATGATAAGTATGAGAGTAGAGAATGTATATAAGTACAAAATCAAATAATGTAACCAATGTCCATACATTTTATTATAGTTCTAAGAAAATAATTATTGTATGCGAAGAACATTATTTGTACATTTTTATTTGTGAATTTATTAATAAGTTCACGTGTTTGTTATGGTTACAATTTAAAAGCAAATAATATTCAATAAATACTCACATATTGTAATAATAATGACTATTGTAATTAATCATTCTAAGAAAAGAATTATCCGTCTAGGAGAATCAAAAAATTTCTAATGGGTTCGTTCGAAAAAAAAATTCTTTTGTTTTTCAATTTTAACTTTAAATATTAAAATACAAAATTTCCAATGAAAAACGTATCGGTGGATATTTCCATTCACGAAAATATTGGAAGAAAGTGAATAGCCAGAATATAGTTCGGAAAGACCAGTCCAGGTATAAGGGTTCTAAATTTTTTGCAGTTCAACTCATGTACACGGCACACTCTCTTCACCTGCCCCACTCACACACATTAAACATAAAAGCACTGGTTCGTGGCACTAGCGCCGCGCGTTGCTGGTTCCCAAACTAAACATAACTAAGCCTTCCCCTGCCGTCTCGCTCCCCTTAGCGTGCTTCAAGCTGCCAGCTGCATTGTCGCCTCTATACCTATCTTCCCTCTACGCTTATACTACTTCGTGGTGCCGGGTTACTATGATCGAGTATCATGATCCAAAAAGCTATGGTCCCGCCACTTGGGGGTACGAAATACGTTCAAGCCGCGTCTCGTACAGCGACAGCCATATTGGTTACCATGACAACGCAGAGACGCTTTCCTAAGTACGATTGAAATCATTTCGCGTCATGATGTAGCACAGCGTTTCTCAAACTTAGATACTTAAATGTAGATAATAAGAATGTCGTTAATACCTCTTTTAATTCTTGAAGATACATAGTTTTATATTTAATAGAAATTGTGAATTTGAAACTATTTATCCCTAAAGGACACTTGGGGTCACTGAGAACCCATGGGCTTTCCGATTTTTTCCGATTATCTTTTTTTTTCAAGTATTTTCATCGGATAATTGAATTATCATTGAGGTTTTGGAGATATTTTTTTCTATTTTATATTGTTTCAACATCACTCATGATTTTTTCCAGCCAAAAATATCTGGAGGTGTATTTGGAGGTGTGTCCTTTAAGTGTTAATCAATCATTATAATGAAGAAATATATCGAACTGCAAATACGTATAGTTAAAATGCATGAATTAAAAGAAAGTTCTTTCACAACATGGATGTATTTTTTTGAAGAATTATATTCCATGATTTTCTTTATTGTATTCTGTTATAAGCACAAATTGAAATTTAAAATTTGTCATTTTTCATGATGTAGTTAACTATTTATCTTGGATCACGGACATAAATATCTACAAAATTAAAAGAGGGCTGCGAGAATTGCAGTAGCCTGTAAAAAGATGAATTTACGAACGAAAAGTGAATTTAAAAAAACGAGTCTTCAGCCAAATTAATTAATTTTCAACTGAAGATATAAATTTGCAAGCTCAAATGGAATAGTTATATCTTCAGTTGAAAAAATAATTTTCAACTGAAAAGAAACGAATTTTCAACCAAAGAAATTATTTTTTAATGAAAATGATGAATTTTGAACCAAAAATATGAAATTTTTGACCAAATTGTGGGTTTTTCTTTCCAAAAGATGAATTTTCTATCAACAAAAAAAACTAATTTTCAACTACTCTTTTTTCAATGAGAAAAATGAATTCTTAACAAAAAATATAACAGTTAAATTTTTTACTAAACCTATAATTTTTTAATGGAAAAGATTACATTTTTATCAAAAAAGGTAAATTTTCCACACAAAATTCAATAGTTAAAGTGAATTTTTAACTAAAATGATGAATCTTCAACTATAAAAATTTAATTTTTAACCAAATACATGAATTTTAAACTAAAAATATGAATTTTCTACCAAAAATAAAGTAGAATAATTTTCAGTTAGTAAACAAAATTTTGAACTGAAAACAAAAAGAATTTCCAACCAAAGAAATTCATTTTTAACCAAGAAGGTGAAATTTCAACTAATGAGAGTACTTTTTTACCAAAAAAATACGGATTTACAACTAATAGTTCCATTTTTACCGAAAACCGATACATTTTCAATGAAATAGTGAAATTTTCAACGAAGAAGAATTAGATGCTATCAAAAAAGATAAATTTTCGACAAAAAATGGAAGTTACAATTTCCAGTTAAAAAAATTGATTCTAAATAAGAAACATCTCATTTTCAACCAAATATTTTAATTTTCAAATGAATTTCCAACCAAAAAGATGAATTAGTCACCAAGAAGATAAAATATTTTCCCACAAACTTCGAATTTTCAATAAAATACAGAAATTTTAAACCGAATATTTGAATTTTTAACATCAGAAGATAAATTATGAACCATACATGTACAAAATAATTTTCAACAAAATAATTAAATTTTGAATAAAAGAAAGTTTTTTCAACTAAAGTGATGAATCATCAACCAAAGAAAAGAATTTTTAACAAAGTAGTTCCACTTCCAACTAAGTAATTGAATTTTCTACCAAAAAAGATGAATTCTCAAAAAGGATTTTAATTTTATACCAAAAATAGTTGAATTCAACCAGAAAAGAAAAATTTTCTACAAAATAGTTTGAATCCTCAAGCAAAACAGATTAATTTTTAACCAAATAGTTGCGATTTTTAACCATGATGATAAAATTAATTTCAACTTCAATTTGTCGAAAATTCCCTAACTCGTTAGGTTAGTCGGGTTAGTCAGGTTACCTGGCCTGTAGCAACTCTGTAATTTAAAAAAGGTATATGTTTTGTTCACTCTAGAATGTTTTTGAAAAAATACATGTATTAATTATGATATATATTTGTTTAAACAATAAGTGCTTAATAAGCCTATTCTCGAGAGCATTTGCTCAAAATAAATTCTTGGGCATTTAAGGACTCTACGTATATATACCATTAAACCATTTCCCTTTCAGGGTAGGCGTGACAGTACCCGATTCGGGTAGTGTTTCTAGGTTTTTCTTGTAGTTATAAATAACTACAAGTGTGGGCTCACCACACCCACGATGTGCCAACAGCACTCATGTCAGTATTCTTGAATGGTCACCCATCCAAGTACTAACCGCGTCCAACGCTGCTTAACTTCAGTGATCTGACGAGAACTGGGTTTTTCAGCGTGGTATGGCCGTTGGCACGTACGTTACAAATAATCAAGGCAGGCTTAACATAATTTGTTTTTGCCATGCATACCTCTTTTTTGCCACACCATTAAATAAATCATGAAAGTCATACAAAATTTTAATTATAAAAGTATATTTAGTATTGTATTCTTCATATTTTTACTGTGTTTTCTATTATAATATTATACAAAAAGTACATTCAATGATAAAAATTATAGTGAAACTTGCAACACTTTCTGCGAAAAGAATTTTTAATAGTAATTAATACGAATCATTATAATTATTCATTTTAAATTACAATAATTGTAATTGATTTATGTATCATAATTAATTATTGTATTTGTAATTAATAATTACTGAGATATTTATATTGTATTCTTCATATTTTTACTATGTTTGCTATTACAATAATTATACAATAATAATAATGATGATTACAATAATTATAATTGATTTATTTGCCGTAATTAATTCTTCTATTTGTAATTAATAACTATCAATTCATTATTTCATTTATAACTATCCAGTATTAATTGATTATTTTGTTTGTTATTATTAATTAATAAATAATTATGTATTATTTATTAGAATTTGTAATAATATAGATAATAAAGCCCTTACTTTAGCCGACTGTGCACAACTAGTACAAATTATTCATAATGATTTCTGTAATAAAAAGTACAATACAAGAAAATTTTTAAACTCTCTTTGTTCTTTCCAAAGTCGATAGTGTGAATAGTATGGGATTTTAATTCTTCAAATATGTTGCAAAGAAGCACTTCAAATTTTTCAATAGCACGCTCTTTTACATTTTATACTGTTTATAAATATGAGTCATATGTTCCTGGTTTTTATTTTAGCTTTGTACGATTATTTATAAGACTGTTTTCGACGTTTTTCTGCAATTAACACATGCAGCGTTGAGCCTGCTTTAAACTTCCCGCTTGAAGTCCTTTTAAAAATGGAGGTCGCTGTACGAATTCCTATGGGCCATTTGATTGGTTCACCTTTTTTTTAGATGCGCGTGGCGAGACCATAGCTTTTTGGATCATGATCGAGTATTAAGGCAAAGAAGAAGACAAAGAAGAGGTTAGGGCAAAGATATTAACTTTGCTATTGCCCATTGCTCATGCCATACTATAATAGCATGATCCAATAAATGCATGGTCTAGCCACTTGAGGGCCCCGTTTCGTCCAAGTCGCGCAACCGCTTAATTCCACCATTTTGTCATTATGACCGCGCATTTTGAGTTTGACGCGTACTCTCGGTACGAAAAACTATTATAGGAAAATGAGTATGTAGGAAGAAATATTATGAAAATATTGAAATAATGAATTCCAAAAAAACTTCGAATAAGTACTGAATGATGTATATTAGAACTCTGATAATTCTCATGTCGGCAATGCTTGCAGAAAAATATATGCAAAAGTGACTCTTCTTTATATATAATTCTTTATATACTGTGAACCTTTATGTTTCAATTTCGTAAAGAATTCAATATGGCAAAACAATTCTTTACTAATACAAAATGTAAATTGAAAAGGAGTGCTTTTGTCCCGCCTTTCCCCGGTCGCCCCTAATATTATTACAAATGACAAATAATGGAAAGGAAGCATACATCGAAATAATCAGTATATGTTTCATTAACAGTTGTGAAACTAAAATCTTGTAAAATTTGGATTGCATTATTTTATTTTTACACATATCACACTTACTCGTACCGATGGACAATTTGAAATCGTTGAAACAATGCTAAAGAAAATTAAAAATATTTATTAATCCAACTTTTTGTTGATGGGACAAATCGCGAGATAAAACGATTTATAAAGTTGGAATAACTCTATGACCTTTATATGGAAAAATTCGTAAATGTGTTTACAGGTCAGAAAAGAAAAAACCTTGGTTTTAGGAAAGCACAAATAGTTTATAAGTACCGAATTTTTTCTTTTGATGCAGTGATTTTTTTGCCTACGATTATTATACCAAAACTTGTGTTATTTTAGGAATGAACAATATGTGTGCGGAATACATTTTATATTTATAAAGATAATTCACAACAAGAAATCAAGATTTCATTCATCTTCGAAATTTCAGAGAGAAAACTTTGTCCACGAATCACCATATAATGCAATGTGAAAAGTAAATGATAATTACCTTCATTTGTATATATGTATTTAAAGTAAGATTTATCATTCTTACATGAAGTAGAAAATACTGTCTCATATTGTAACATTTCGACATTCCTTTTGCTTTTACATATAAATATGTATGTGTGCAATATTATAGGGTTTCGCCAACAACATTTATCATTACTTTAAAAAGTCTGCTAAGAATAAGAGAGATTTCCAATGTGATTTCATGTTATATATGTATATAAACGGCGGAACGGTTACTGAATGCAGAGGGAAAAAGTTTCATAAAAAAAATCATTCATTTCGGAGAAAACTGAGTTTTACTTTTGAGGTTAGAATTTCATGGTCTCTGAAAATCGTCTTGAAATCGTCACAACAATTGTAATTGTTATTTTGTTTTTTAAATTGTGAAACGTCCGCAAAATGCTCAGTTGATGAACACGGAGAAAGCAAGTGTTATCTAAAAAAGTTATATTATTCACTTCCCAGAAAATCAATTTTCCATGAGACGGTGTCACAGTGTGATATAAAATTTATTATCGTATTCAGGTAATGATAAATAATAAGATTAAAATTTTCTGCTGTTGAACCATGAAGATATTAAAATATATGCCTTTTGTGAATATCATAACAAATAGCTTGATCATAAAAGTCTTTGACGTACTGCTACCATCAAAAATACGATTTTGAGTAAATCCTTTTAACTCTGTGATTTGAATTTTTGAGAATTTTCTAACAAAGAACCCCTTCTTTAAAAAATTACCTCTTGCCACCTTCTCCCGTTCCACCCTGCATGTATTAATTATATTACGAACGTAATACAAATTGTAAAAAAAAGGAATGTGAACAAGAGTATTGATAATTATGAATAAATATTTAATATATTTCGATCAAATTTTCCTCCAAAATTGAGACCAAATATTTTTAAATAAATAAAACATAATAATTATCATTTTATATGTCGTGGGCACTAAATTATATAATTTTATTTATTTAGTACTTTCCCAGTTGACTTCAATTTTATTTTATACACATATGTCACCAGGAAAAGGTTATGAAACACATAACTTAAAATTATAGTTAATCCGTATTTTCGTTCACCCATTTTCAACATTACAACACATTTGATTAGAATTGAAGTATTTCTGTACCTCAAAATTACAAGAAATTTTAAGTCTCACATTTTACATTTTAAAATCACTTACATTTGCCGCCTTACTTATCCAAGATGGAGAAATTAAGCGGTTGGTTCTGATTGGCTCGGTTTTTTTTTCCTTGCGCGTGGATAGAACATGTATTTATTGGATCATGCTATAATAGTCAGGTGTCAGGTAAGTCAGGTTTAAGAACCATGATGGAAGTTTAAATTGGTTAATAGTTAGAAGCAGTTAATTAATAAACATTAAAAATGAATGTCTTCAGCGAGCAATGTGAGTTAACCTCTATTAAGCATGATAAATAAACGAACTTGCAATAATTAATGAACTGAAACAATATTTTAATTTAAGACCATGCCATAACAACTTCAAAATACCTTACCGTGTACCGACTCCTGTTTTCGCAATAATTTACGTCCACACGAAGTGAGATATCTAGTTGAAAATTTGGGAAACTTAATAAAAAGCATTAGAAGGAACGTTTATGTGATCCCAAATGTATAGCTACAAAAAGTTTATTTTTGGAAAAACATGTTTTGTAATTATACAAATTTAGGACACGAGTATAATATAGGCGATACCACCCGGTAAGAAGAGAAAAATTAAGATTTTCAGATTTCAGCGCAAAAGTGACAATTATTTTATTCTTTTCAATACGCGATTTTTCCTTCAGACTAAATGGCACAACCAGAGAATAGTTTTATCTCCGAAACTAATTCTTTTCTATTTCCATAGCGATCGCCACTTGTGTTGTATTCCTCAGCGGCGTAGCCAGGAATTTTTTTCGCGGGGGGGGGGGGCTGACCTTAGGGAAGTAGGGCAAAAAAGGGTATCCGAAAAATAAAATTGCCTAATATTGAAGTTAACAAGCCTAATTGTTTAAACAATTTATTATTGTTTTTAATACTATTCTCTTTGAATAATGTTAGAAAGTTGCGCTTTTTTCTGAAATTTTCCACTTTTTGTCTATTTTTCACTTAGAGTGTGATAATAATTGATGAAATTCAACAAACATAATTGTTTAAAAAAAATTATTATTAGTTACAACTATCTTCTATAGTAATGCTATGTAATTGCGGTTTTTTCAGATATTTTTCACGTTTTGTCAACTTTTCACTTAGAGCGAGGTAATAATCATAGCAATTCAACAAACATAGTTGTTTAAAGAAATTATTATTGTTTATAACTATCTTCTATATTAATGCTAGATAGCTGCGGGTTTTTTCTAAAAATTTTCACTTTTTGTCAATTTTTCACTTAGAGTGAGGTATGAATTAATAAAATTTAACAAACATAATTGTTTAATTAAATTATTATTGTTTATAACTATATTCTCCTATAATAATGCTAGATAGTTGCGGTTTTTTCTAAAAAATTAAACTTCTTGTCCACTTTATGCTTAGGAGATAATAATAATTGCAAGTTAACAATCATAATTGCTTAAACACTTATCATGGTTTAAATCTATCGTCTCATAATTTTTCAGCTTTTCCTTACCTTTTTAGTTAGGAACAAATGTGGGCGTTGTAACATCGAAAAACCGCTTTTCGAGAAAAACAAATTTAATGTTGGCGAGAACCATAAGCGCACATGTTACACTTTTTCTTTGAAAATGAAATATACCCATTTCCGCTTGCTTTCAGGACATAAATATAGTGTAAAAAATGCAGTATAGGTATTAGTATTATTCGCCACTTAAATAAAAAAATAATAATCTTGACCCTGACTTAGAAAAATTCGTCATGCGGACGCCCACAAATAATAAATATTAATATTAATTTAAACAAAAAGGCTCTCAAGGAAAATTTATATTTAATATGATTTATGTGTAGAAAATTTGAAGAGTGTTTCAAATATCTATTTTATTTCAGACAAATATAATAACAAAAAAGAAAGAGATTGTTTAAGAAATGATTCTCTCTATATTGTTTATTTATTATATTTTCATAACTAAAAAGACAAAGTAAAGTTAAAATTTTTTAAAATAAACCGTAACTTTCTAATTATCTAAGAGAAGAGAGTTATAATCAATAATAAACTGTTAAAACAATTATGTTTATTAACTTGCATTAGTTATTACCTCATAAAGTAAAAAGTTGACAAAAACTAATTATTAAGTCACTCAAAGCGAAAAGTGAATAAAAATTGGAATATTTCAGAAAAGATTAAAAATAATAATAAATTGTTTAAACAATTATGTTTGTTAACTTGAAATAATTATTACCTCACTCTAATTGAAAATTCGTTCAGAAGTGGAAAATTTCAGAAAAAACTGTAACTTCCTATCATTATTCTGAGACAGTATAATTATAAATAATAATGAATTATTTAAGAAATTTCTGGTGTATTTAATTGATCATTGCCTTGCTCTAATTGAAAAGATTAAAATAAGTTGAAAATTCCGAAAAACCGCGACTTTTCAGATCTATTCTAAGAGAAAATTGCTAAAAACAATAATAAATTGTTTAAACAATTCATTTAAACTTCTAGTTATTAGTATGAAGTAGGATTTTATGTATTATAAACAATTTGTATTTCAAAAAACCGCAAAAAAATTATATTTAGCGCCAGAAACTCGCGAAACACAATTTTTCACTTATGGGGTTTTTTGGGACCCTATAAAACAGACTTATGGTGGTGATATTTAAAAATTAAGTTTTTATTCGTATTCTATTGCTAACTGTGAAAAGAAATGTTGAGTTTCAACTCGATACACCTAATATTGACGATTCTGAATAAAACTTACAAAAACGTCTTTTTTCTGATGGGAAATACGTGTTGAACTTCATGGGGCTTGCGGAACCTCTAAATATAATTTTAAAAATACGAATTTTGGGTGGGGGGGGGGGAGGATTCGAAAAATTTTGGGGCGTATGCATGCAAATTCGAGAAAAAATATTTCCAATGCATTCTGAAGAGCACTTTAGTTTACAATGAGGGGTCTTCCTAATTTATGATCCGGTTACGAATTTCTACCTTTCAGGTAGTTGTTCTGGATTAGGACAAAGCTTGTACTTATATTTGAATTTTAGGTGTGCTAAAATCTTGTCTTATGGCGCTGGCCTTTGAGTTAACTTAATTTTAAACGTGAAAATCTACAGTTTACTGCCTTAATTTTCGCAGGTAACATGAAGAATAGACGCACCAGTTTATAATGGTGTCTATACTCTATAATAATCCCTCTTTCTCATTAGCATTTATGGCAAATAACAGAGCTGCAGAACATAGACACAAGCTGTTGTAAATAGAATGAAGTTTTCCAGTATAATAGACGTTAGTACGAAATTTCGGGGGGGGGGGGGGCTTGAGCCCCCTCAGCCCCCCCCCCTGGATACGCCACTGGTATTCCTTGCAGCCGAACATATTTTCCAGTTTTTTAATTCCTTCTAATCAGCGCAGTAGGCAGACCTCACATAGTTGTTTTGAATTCCGCGAAGACTTATTTTTTCAGTTTATTTAATTCTTTCTAATCCGTTCACAAAATATGTGTACGAATTGTTTTGATTCCCTCGTGTAGACTGTAAGTTTAGACATTTTTATTCCAATGAATTCGTTGTAACTGTAATGTATTCTCCCGAATCTTAGCAACAGTTTAATGTATCCCAAATTGTTTCGATTCTTTCTTGTGGAACATAAGTTTAGACATTTTAATTCCAATAAATTCGTTGTATCTGGACTGTATTCCCCCGAATCTTAGCAACAGTTTAATGTATCCAAAATTGTTTTGATTCCTTCTTGTGGAACATAAGTTTAGACATTTTAATTCCAATAAATTCGTTTTACCTGGACTGTATTCCCATGAATCTTAGCAATCGTTTAATGTATGTTTTATTAACATTAATCGATTAAATAATGAAAAATTAAGTTTAAATAAGAAGCATAATCGTACGCCTATATTATTACATTATTGAATGTGAAAAATTAAAATATAATAATAAATTATTAATAACATAACATAACCCTTCCGTTAAATTTGGCGAAGTCGATTAAAAGGAATAGGATTTGTTATTTTTTTATTATCTCTGTTCATTCCTTCGTTTACATTCTCCGGTTTTTTAATTCCTATTAATAACCTTCAGTTAAATTTCGTGAAGTCAATTAAAAGGAATAGGTTTTGCTATTTTTTTATTATCTCTGTTCATTCCTCCGTTTACATTCTTCGGTTTCTTAATTCCTTCTAGTACCCTTCCGTTAAATTTGGCGAAGTCGATTAAAAGGAATAGGTTTTGCTATTTTCCTATTCTTTCTGGAGGCTATCTAGATGGAGGAAAAATCACGTATTTATTGGAATACAGATTCTGAATGTTTCTCTATTCCTCTCTTCTTACCGGACATGAATCCGATTCAAAATTACACAATTTTAGGTTCATCAGGTAACATTTTTTAACGTAGTGGTTGTACCCTTCTAATAAGATAACCGGACGGACAGCCCGGTAAGAAGAGAGGAATTCAAAAAAATTCAGAATCTGAATTCCCATTAATACGTCAATTTTCCTTCATCGAAAGTTCCACCAACGAGTAGAAAAAAAAGCAAAACCTATTCCTTTTAATCGACTTGGAAAAATTTAATGGAAGTGTATTGGGAGGAATTAAAAAATGGAGGAATGGAAAAGATAGAATAGAAAGAAAGAGAATAATGTCACTTTGAAGACGCAAAAGCTAGTCTTTTTAATCCACTCAGAAAAGTTTAATGGAAGCGTATTGGAAGAAATTAAAAAGTGGAGAAATGTCAAAGAAAGAATAGAATAATGTCACTTTTAGGGCACAACTGTGAATTGAAATAAATGCATTTTTTAAAATAAATAAGTATTGTATTTGGGTAAATTATATGAACATTTTTTTATTAATCTATCGAACAGAAACATATTTTGACTGATTTCATATGAAATCTGTCTTGGAACACGCACTACTGCTGTGCAAATTTCCATGGATTGCACAGCCACACAAAAAAAACGATCTATATTACATTGTAGTAATATTGGTCCTGCATAGTCGAAATCCAATTTTTTTTAATTTTCTGCTCACAATTTTTTTTGTTTGACTTTGAATTTTTGGTTTAGGTTAAATTTTTGCAACTTGACTGCTAAACATCTGAAATCATTTTTAGGGTTTAGGAGAGGAGAGGAAAGAGGATATGTTTAGTGGCCAACTTGCAAAAATTTAACCTAAACCATAAATTCAAAGTCAAATACAGAAAAAAGTGGTAAGCAGAAAACGGTATAGATAAAGGATGAAAAGTTAAAGACAATATAAAATATTATTATTAAAATCACTCCACCGTTATGGTAGACAAAAAAATTGAAATTTCCAAACTTATATTCCACAAAAACGAATAGAAACTGCAAGTGCAGATATTTTGTGGACAGATTAGAAGGAATTAAAATAATCGAAAATGAAGCATGTCAGAATGGAATTAAAAATAACCATGACAAAAAAAAATTGAAATTTCCAAACTTATGTTACACACGGAAGAATAGAAACCATGTAAGCGCACACATTTTGTGGACGGATTAGAAAGAATTAAATTGATCGAAAATACAGCATGTAAGTATGGAATCAAAAATAACCATGAGAGGTGTGTCTACTGCTCGCATTAAGAGGAATTGAAAAAATGGAAAATATGTTCGCCTGCATGGAACACAACACAAGTGGCAATCGTTAAGGAAATATAAAAGAATTGGTTTCGGAGATTAACCTATTCTTTCGTTGGGCACTTCTCCCGATGGAAAATTAGCACATTCAAAAAAATTAAATAATGTTCACTCTTTCGATTATATCTGAAAATATTAATTTTTCTCTATTCTCTTCTTGCCGGGAGGGATCGATGGTAATTTCATAAACACAACCCTCGTCAACTTTCCACTTTTGCCAATCTAATTTCTAATTTATATGTGGGCTAAAGAGCCGCATTATTTTAATAATGTAAATAGCACTGAGCGTGAAATTTTTAATTTGATAAAAATAATTTCCATAAAGAAATTACCATTATTGTTATTATTAACAATAAGTATCGCGTAAACCGTAAGTGATACGTGAAAATCGATGTCAGTTTATACTATGGATATCATATTATAGTGTAGTGTATGCGGAACTCAAAGATGACATCCATTTTTACCTATCTCTTACAGTTTACGAGATAATTGTGGTTGAAAATAACAAGAACGAAAGGTTCCCTTCAGGTCCCAGTGGAACGTTACGAAGGTTCCCGCGAAACGTTCCGTGCTATTAGGGTGCTTCTAAAATGATTTTTATTTTCAAGGCTGATGGATCTAGAGACATGTGCGATAAAAATCTAGAGTGGAAAAGTGTGGAATGAGGGGAAATAGAATGTCTTTTAACCGTTTTTTCTACCTTGCATGTAACCACTAAATTTAGGGATGTGGTAAACTGGTGCTGCATCCAACTTAAAAATCTAAAAACGCTGTGTAAATATAAGATCAAAGGAAATAGAAGCCTTCTTTTAGTTCTAGTAGAAGGTAAACCAATTTCAATAAGGATGTAATTTTTCTTAATCCGTATGGAAGGTTTATGGAAATTTAACGCACGTGTAGCTCATTACGTAAGGACATAAAATAATTTGGTGAAATCATTTTTGATTGTATGATCGAATTTTTATGCAAAAATCCGATCAGTGCAATACGATCTATTTGAACGAACGCGAAGATCGTGTGGTACGTATACATTCTATTCCATATATAGATGTTCCAGATAATAAATAATGGTATGTCAGCTCTATCAGTTGGTAACAATGCACATCCTTCGTCCGCCGCAAGGTGCGTGTAGCAAGCAGTCGCAAACAGTGGACACAACGTAGCTTCAGTGTACCCTTCTACGCATTTTAGTACAAATCTCGAATCCGTGGGCAATTCCGCGGTCTATCTTCTGTCTTGACAACCATTCCGTACACGCTTTCGTTCTTTGTGAGATTGGAGCGGTTGAGATAGTTGTTTCTCGGATTTGCTGAAAGTGAAAAATGTTATGTTACCCATAAACTTTGCTGAGTGCTCACCAGTAAATCCACATTTTTTGATGTGTAAACATCTTAGACCTCGATATGGGGAGTCGCGCCTGATTCAAATGAAACCATGGCTGGAAAGTGTAACGCAAGCCTCTGTCACAAGCGTTGTGTCTTATGTCACAGACCGGAGGCTTGCTTCTCTTCACCCACCGAAAGGAGCCCCTCAGTTTCTCTCACTCCCCCTCTCTCGAAGAATATGTTTTGTTTTTTACATAATTGGTCATTATTTAAACAATTTCCATTTGTTTAAACAATATGTTCTCCCTAAAATTGTAACAAGTTATTATTCTCTGGAATTGATATCTCGAAAATAATAATTTTCCACGAAAGAGAAAAATATATTTTTTAATCGAATAATAATTGTTTAAACAATGGTAAATTATTTACAAAATACTTGGAAATTCGTCATTTATAGATTAAAAATAATTCATTTTGAAAAAACACAAGAAATACCGTTAGTAGTATGAATTCATTAGAAAACTGCTATTTTGCATTTTTTCGGTCTCTTTTTCATCCTGTTTTGACAATTCCCGCAAAGTATTTAAAGTATAACAGGAGGAAAATATGCTGTGTCTAATTTGAAAAAAAAAAAAAACAATTTTCAATATTTTTCTTATAATTTTTGAGTACTTAGATGTGTAATAGTAATGAAAAGTGTCATAATAATGAATTTTCCATAATGAAATTTCAATTTTTTATTATTCTTCTTCATGAAATATAATTAGCCTCATTCTAAATGTAGATGCGTAACATAAGTGCGACACAATGTGTTCTTTCAGAGAACTCATATCGGTCGGCAGCGGTATTCTACAAACAAAGCTTGACTAAGGAGGCAAAGGAGAGAATGCGTTTTAGAAAATAAAATAGTTTGAAGAATGAATCAATGCATTTGGAAGTGTTCAAAATTATATCATTTTTGAACAATTTTAGGTTGAAACACTACAATTAAAGGATTTTAAATTGTTATTAAAACATTAAAATTCAAAAATGTCACTTATATATAAAAAAAAAAAAAATGAAACAATGCAAATTTTGAAGTTTAAATTCAGCACTCTGAAATTTTAATGATTCGAGTCTTATTTTATTTAAAATTTGTTTATTTTTGAATATTTAATTTTCACTTTCTTATTTTAAATTTATTATAACAGACATAGCGAACCTCAACGCGTCTCCAGAGTTCTGTCAGCGAAATCATATCGGCCCGCATCAGTATTTTATAAACAAAGCTCCTGGAAGAGACGGCGTTTTAAGAATTAAAATAGTTTGAACAATCAATCAAGAAATTTGTAAGTGTTCAAAATTATATCATTTTCAAACAATTTTAACTTAAAAACAGTACAATTTAGGGATTATAAGTTTCTTGAGAACTCTAAATTGAAAAATGTCATTTATAAATTAAAAATCTAAAAAAATGAAACAATGAAAATTGTAAAGTTTACATTCAGCACCCTGATTAATTTAAAGAACTTATCAATATTGATATAAAGTCAGGTTTTCATAACTGAATTAAAACAAATTATTAGAACAGTATTCTAACAGACTTGCAGAAAATTATCTTTAAAATTAGCCCAAAAACAATAAAAAAATTACTATTTCCGAATTTATTGATATTTCCCGGAAACATTTTACGTTTTTTCAAACAACTTCTAATAAAATTAACACATACTGGCTTTCATTTATGCCAGGGGTCTCCAAACGTAGATCCTGTATCTACTTGGAGCTCTGACCCAGAACTGTCAAAATCCTTTACCTGATTCGAGCCGCTTGGAACCCTTTCAAAAAAAGGGTCCTCCATGTTCAAATTTCAGAACTGACCCCTTCCAACTGGGATTTTTTCCGAGAGGTCATACATTATACCCATAAAACGGGTACTTTTATCACCTTTCATGCGATAATTGAGACAAAATCTACAGTTTATTATTATTAAAACTAGGGTGCTTGTTCAACCTATTGTAAAATAGATGTCCAGAAACTTTTGCACGACATTACATAATAAGAGAAAATAAATTTTTATACTCCTACATGTGCGTGAGTTATTATTTGATTAATGTAAGATTTCAATTTCGGTTAATGTTTACCGAAGATGTTTACACATAAATCTGTCTTGGGTCGTAGTTTAGGTCGTTTAGGACGCACGTGATGTTTTTAAATATTCTACGCGTCATAACGATTTTAATTGTGTGAATTTCTGTGTCGCCCGGTGTAGCCGGCTGTTGACCTGTGAATGTGCTTGTTTTTAAAAGAAACTTGGATTGCGTACTATTTTCCATGTGGGTAGTTATGGCTATGTGCTATAGCACGAGGCTATTTTTGGACGAGAAAAGTGACGTAGAAATTTCTTTGGAGTCGTTCATTGCGGTTTCCGCGTCATGAAATAATGGTAAGGATATAGTGACCACATGATCCAACAAACCATGGTCCCGCCCATGATCCAATAAATACATGGTCTAGCCACGCGCAAGTAAAAAAAACTGAGCCAATCAGAACCAACCGCTTAGTTTCGCCATTTTGGATAA
>CAKNYM010049009.1:24769-39703 GCA_932195095.1 Andricus curvator
CACAACACAACACAACACAACACAACACAACACAACACAACACAACATAATATAATATAATATAATATAATATAATGTAATATAATAGTAATATATACAATATAATATATCATACACTGTCAGTATCGACATAAAAAAATTGTTGTCGCGGGTAACCAAAAATGTAAGAAATATACATATTGTGAAAAGGAATTTTTTTTAGTTTTGAAATAAAAAAAAAATTATATTAAATTTATTAAAATTAACTTTAGAATAAATTCTGGGTAAAGATTCATTTAATTTAATTATAATGTGAAACTTAAAAATTGCAACAAAATTGAAATTCATAAAAAACTTTTTGTGAATTTTGAAAGGTTTCAAGAGAATTGAAATTTTATTAAGCTTTTCACGAAAAATATATTGATTTTTAATTTTGAAAAATTAATATTATAATAATATTTAAAAATATTTTTAAACAATTCAAAAGACTTTTTGAATTATGAACAAAGTGTTTTGAAGTGTGCAAGAAATTTTATTTAGGGTTAAAAGAGTTTTAAAAATTTTAGGAATGATTCCAGGAATTTTAAAAGATATTTAGGAATTTAAGAAGTTTTGAAGAGATTTCAAATATTTTAAACTTTAGAAGATTTGCGAAAAGTTATCAAATATTTTTTTTTGGTAAACTTTGATTTTTGTTTGTTAAAAATACAAGTTTTTGGTTGGAAATTAATCTGTCTTGGTTGAGAATTCCACTATGTTGTTGAAAATTTCTATTCTTTAGATGAATTCAACTTTTTTTGATTGAAAATTAAAATTTTTTTAAAGAATTAATATCAATCTCTAAATATTTCTTTTATGATTCCCTTATGTTTGGTTAAAAATCCTTCTATTTGTTTAAACATTCATTTCTTTGGTCGAAACTTCATTATTTTAGTTCAAAATTTATCTTTTTAGTTCAAACTGTAACTATTTTATGAAAAATTCATATATTCTTTTGAAAATTCGCCTCTTCTGCCAGAAAACTAATCTTTCTGGCTGAAGATTCACTCATTTTCTTCAAAATTCATATTTTTTGATCAATTTTAAAAGTTCTCAAGAAAATAAATTTTTTTCAAGATTCTCAGTACAATTTAAAATGTTTACAAAAACTTTAATTTTGAAAGAATTTTCGAAAAGATTTTTTTGATTGTCAAAAAGGAATCCGGAAGATTTGAAAAAAAGTGGAAAATATTTCAACAAATTGAAAACAAAATATAGATTTTTGAAGACTTCGAAAAAAAGGTAGAATTTTATAAGAATATTTAAAAAGATTTGAAAAGATCTCAAAAGATGATTTCAGTTCTGAAAAAATACGTGGAAGATTTTAACGTAATTTTTTTAATTGTTGAAAGATTTTTCAGAAAGTTTACGAAAAATTCGATACTTTTTTAAATCTGTTTAGAAGATTTACAAGAATTTCAAAAACAACTTAAATTATGTGAAAATCTCCAAAATTCTTTAAAAAGATTCTGTGGGATCTCAAGGAAATTTTGAGGAATAATTACGACACATTAATGTAAACTTTTCAATGCTATTTTTTTGATAAATGAATTTCATTAGAATAATTAAAAAGGTTTTAAAAAAATTTGGAAAAATTGTAATCATTCTAAAAGATGTTTAGCAGTGATGAAAAAATTTCAAAAATATTGAGGAGATTTTTAATATTTTTAAAGTTTAAAATATTTTCAAAATTTTATTAAATATTTTTCAATTTTCTCAAGAATCTTAGCTAAATTATATTTATCTAATATTAAAACAAATAAATAAATAAACTTGAAAAATAAATAGTTCTTTGAAATTTTTATTTGGTATCAAAAATTAGTCAATTTTGGTAGAACTTTGATTTTTTTGTTTTCTAAAAATCCAAGTATTTGGTTAACAATTTTTTTTTTCGGTCGAGAATTCCCCTATTTTGTTGACAACTTCTATGATTTGAAGGAATTCAACTATTTTTGATTTAAAATTAAATTATTTGTTGAAAATTTGTATTTTATTGTATTGTTAAAAATTTGTTTCTTTTGAAATAAATTTCATCCTTGTAGGTTAAAAATACAACAATAAAAAGGTTCAAATTAATTTTAAAAGAATATTTAAAAAGATTTTTCAAGTTTTTAGGAGAACTATAATTTTTTCAGATTCCTGGGAAAATTTACCATGAAGAATCATTGTTCTCCTTGAATTATAATTTTGTTGATGATTTTGTGAAAAATTGAAAACTGTTTTTGGTTTAAATATCAAACATCACATTTTTCGTCGATAATTCATTTATATTTAGTTGAAGATTCTTCTTTTTTTTTAAATTAACGAGTTTGTTAAGAATTCATTATTTCAGTTCAAAATTCATCTCGAATTTGAGCTTTTATTATTAAAAATTAAATTATTTCGTAACAAAATTAACCTTCTTGTTGAAAATTCATATTTTTGACTTAAAAGGTTTGACTGTTTTTTAGAAAATTCGTTTCGCTTGAAAGAAATTTTATCTTTGTATGTTAAATATATAACTGGTTAAAAATTCATCTTTTTGTCTGAGGGTTTACCCATTTTGTCGAAAATTCGTATTTTTTGATCAATTATGAAAGTTGTCAAGGAAATTAAAATTTTTTAAGATTCCTAGGAAAATTTGAAATATTATTTCTCCTAATTTCAAAGGAATATTCAAAAAGATTTTTCAAATTGTCAAAAAAGGATCTGGAAGATTTAAGTGCAATTTTTTTTAGTTCTGAAAGATTTTCAAAACACTTTTGAAAAAATGCCAATGATTTTAAAAAGCTATATGAAAGTTTTGAAAACACTTCAAAAATGATTTAAAATTAAAAAGATTTTAAGAAATTGAAAACAAAATATAGATTTTGGAAGATTTAGAAAAAAGGGCAGAAGCTTTTTCAGAATATTTAAAGTTTCCAAGGCAATTGCAATTTTTTAAGATTCCCAGGAAAATTTACAATAATTTTTGTTTAATCAATTTTATAAGAATATTTGAAAAGATTGTAAAACATTATTTAAATTCTCAGAAAAAAACTGGAAGCTTTGAAGGTAATTTTTTTATTTTCGAAAGATTTTTCGAAACTTTTAGAAATTACTGAAAATAAGTTTTTTATTTTAACCTCATTATTTTTTTCGTGTAAATTAATAACGTGTGCAAATTAAGCGTTTTGAAAATCTTATTTTTCAGTTTTGACTTTATCATTGCATGACAAGATGGCTTTTGGTTTCAACACCTACATTCCGAAGGGATTATTTTTAGCGTGAATAAAGTAAAGTTAAATAGAGGAAATGTATGAATGATTCTTGTTTTTCCATTTAGAAGCAGTCTTTTGTAAACACCTCGGTTTTTGAAGGTGCCGTCATATAGTTCCTGTAGTCTTAATTAAAGAATAATAAAAATTGAAGGCAAAAAATTCCTCCAGCCATCGAAAGTATTTCTTATTTACTTTATTGATGGTCAGTATAAGAGTCAGTGTAATGGTCAGTATAATGGTCAGGGTAATGGTCAGTATAATGGTCAATGCAATGGCCAGTGTAATGGTCAGTATAATGGTAAGTATAATGGTCAGTGTAATTGTCAGTGTAAGGGTCAGTGTAATTGTCAGTATAATGGTCAGTATAATGGTTAGTGTAATGGTCAGTGTAATGGTCAGTGTAATTGTCAGTGTAATTGTCAGTATAATGGTCAGTATAATGGTCAGTATAATGGACAGTCTAATGGTCAGTATAATGGTCAGTATAATGGTCAGCATGATGGTCAGTATAATGGTCAGTGAGATAATCAGTATAATACTCAGTATGACGTTCAGTATAATGATCAGTATAATGGTCAGGATTTCTTATGTTTTATATTATTTTTCATTTTATACTGGAAATTAAATTGAAAAAATTGCGTTATAGAACACAATAAAATGTATGTACTTGAGTTTGTAGACCGTACGCGGAAGAAACCCTTGGCCCACATTCCACTGGGCCACTTTGACGATATTTCACGAAAGTCATCGTCGGTAAACACTGGAAATAAATAAAGTTTTATGGTCTTGTTTTTCTGGAAACGTGTATGAACATAACAATGAGTATCTTTACAAGCAAGAGGGGAACTAATTCGTCTGTATATAAAGCCATATGCAAGATATCTCAAAATCATTCAACTGTCAACATGGCATTCCTAAGAACTGTTACTGTCTTCTTCGTAGTGTGCATTATTGCACTTTGTCAGATAGCCGGTTCTAACGCAGAACGCAAACTCCCAGACCCTCATTATGATCCTTGTCCAATCGGCGGTTGTTAATAGTTCTCAATATTTCGATTGCTGTGGTAAGCATACATTTACGGATTTTTTATTTTTGCATATGTGACGTGGAACGAAGAAACTAGTCTTAGGAACAAAAAAAAGTTTACGAGGAAAAGCAAATTAAAGTGAACGGAAGCCGAACAGGTAGCGGTGTGAATGCTCGAGAAATATAAATGAGAACAACGGCTGATTAAGGTCAAACATGAACGATAGCAATGAATAAAAATCATATTGTTTGTTTTTTCTTATGTTTTATTATAACTTCTAAAACAAAATTGAAAAGGGCCTTGCAGAAATAACAGAAAAAACCGGAAAATCGATTTTGCGGTCCTTAGGCCGGTTTCTTCGTTCCACGTCACATATAATAAAATTCCGCATAGACACGATATGGAGTACTTTAATGTTATACATATTTTCATACGGAGCAGGATCTTTACCTTATTTGAAATACTTTCTAGTTGATAATTATAATGAATTAATTAAAACAAAAAAAATTCTGATTTTTGATGAATTTTATTCTTCAATTTCGATTCTTGGCAAGGAAAATGAATTTCATAATTTGACATTTTACCAAAGTGATCTTTTAGATTTTACCTTTTATTTGAGCCATTCAACATTGAAAACTGATCTCAGCTTTTTAAAAGATTGTCATAAAAGCACGCTAAATTCATGATTGAGAATTAATTTTTAATTAAGAATGTAACTTTTTAATGTTATGCTGAAAATTAAAATTTCATTTCTTGGTAAAGAATTAATTTTTGGAAGTAAAAATGTAAATTTTCTATTTTTTGTTAAAAATTGATATTTTTTATTGAAAACAGATCTTTTCTACCTGAAAATTCAAATATTTGGTTGAAAGGCCATCATTTTGTCGAATATGTATCCTTTGTCGTCAAAGATGCAACTGTTTGTTTAAAAATTATTCTTTTTTGTTTGGGGATTCAACTATTTTGTTAAAAATGCTTTTTACATTCTCATTCTAATGAGAAGGTATTGGTTTTATGTAAAATTTGACATAGTCGGTTTTCATCAAATCTCCACGTTTTGAGACCTCCTGAGTCAGAAAAAACGATTTTTACGAAGGTGTCTGTCTGTCTGTAGTCTGTCTGTCTGTCTGTCTGTCTGTAGCCACGATAACTTTCGAAAAAATGATCAGATTTGATTGAGCTTTGGCACACTTTTTTATGGCCGAAAAATAGAGAACGAGTTCGTTAACCAGCTATTTTGGATGAAAATCCAAAAAGTGAGCACATTTTGAAAATTTTTGAGACCACTTTTTTTGAAGATTTGAAAATTCTATGTACGGTTATTAGTAGTACGCAAAATTACGAACAAAATATTCTGATGACTTTTTGTGATAAAAAAAAAATTACTGGAGTTATAGCATTTTCAAAATTCCAAAAAACAAACTAAAATGAACATTTTAAGCCGAAAAACGCACGATATGAAAAAAAGTCAAGAGGAGAAAAACGTTGATTCCTAAACACCCTATAATATTTTCATAACAACTTTTTGAATTTTTTGAAAAATAAAAAATTCAAATTTTGATCGCACAAAAAATTAATGAAAAATCAAAAAAGCCATTTTGCTGTCAAACTATGCAAGATACCAGAAAAGATCATCTCACCAAAATTGTGCACCTAAAAAAGATCTACAAATTTCTTATCATTCACTTTTTGATATGACGCGTAGTTTTTGTTTTATTCGTAAAAAACAGGATTGAAAATAGAAAAATCAAATTTTCAGACGAATATTACCAGCTACGAAAAAATGACCGAAACAAAATTTGTTCATCCAAGGAAGAGGTACAAATTTATTGTGACTCATGTTTCGATGGGATGCGTGGTTTTTGTTTTATTCGCGAAAATAACATTGACAGTAAAAAAAATCAAATTTTTGAAAAAACAATGCAAGGTACGAAAACATATAAATGAACAAAAATTGTGCATTCAAAAAAGACTTACAAACCCGTAATCAATTTTTGTGGTAAGAATATATTCAAAATGAAAAAATTAACTTTTTTGATAAACGGCACATGCTAAAATAAAATGTTAACTAATAAAATTTGTCGCCTGAATTATATCATTACTTTTCATTTGAAATCAAATACAAATTTAGTAATTTGTATATGAAGAACATATAACACGAAGCACAAAGTGCGCGCTCAGTGTATTTACCAAATCGCACGCCGTAAGTGCGCTCAAACTTTTTTGTTTCTATCATACCGTTCAAATGATTTTCAAATCAAATATCGAGCGCGAAGCGCGAGTGTCTGGATGAGAATGTGTTCCTTAAGGTCGATAGAACCTTGAGTAAATAAAGTTCCTTTTCAGTCTGAAATAAAAATAAATTTAACAATCACTTAATATGTAGAGGTTTTGATAATTTTATAATATTTGCAAACAAACTTTTTCTTTTCATCGAAGTCGAACACGAAGTGCAAAAATCTAGAGGAGCCTAGCGTAAAGCGCGATGCAAATACGCCCGAGCGCGTAGCGCGAGGTGAATACATAATCGAGCGCGAAGCGCGAGATCCAACAGTCGCGCGCCCTAGGCGCGCTCAAACTTGCGAGCGAAGCGAGCCGCGCGCGAAGCGCGCCATGAGAATGTGCCCGCGAAGCGGGCAGATTTTTTTTTGTTGAATTCAACTGTTTTTGTAAAAAATTTAAATCTTTTTCGTTGAACTATCACCTATTAAATATTGTGTTGCGAATTCGTCTTCTTTGGTGAAAAAAAAACATTTTCGATTGAAGATTCATCATTTTAGTTGAAAATTAATATTTTCGGGTTTAAAATTCAACTTTTTTGTAGAAAATTCGTCTTTTTGGCATGAAAATTCAACATTTTGGTAGAAAATTAAGCTATGTGAATGAAAACTACGTTTTCTGTTACTAATTCAATTATTTGGCTCAAAATTAAACTATTTTTATACAAATTCAACTATTTTGTAGAAAATTAACTTTTTTGTGAAAAATTATATTGTTGGGTTGAAAATTCCACTCATTGGAGATAATTCGTCTTCTTGGCTTCAAAATTCAACAATTTTGTTGATAATCGATGTATTTTCTTGGGAATTCATTTTTTTTCGTAAAACATGAATCCTTTTCGTGGAAAATTCATCTTTCTGTTTGAAGATTTAACAATTTGGTCAAAATTTTATTTCTTTCTTGTTGCTGAAAATTTAAATTTTTTGTTGAAAATTTTTTCTTTTTTGGTTGAAAAATAATTTTTTTTTTTTAAATGTAATTGTTCTATTTTTGCTTGGAAATTCATTCTAGTAGATTATTCAAATATTTTGGTGGAAACTTAATATATTTTATTAAAAATTTGTCTTTTTGGTGAGGAAATTGATCTTGATTGTTTAAAATTGACACTTTTGGTTCAAAATTCAACGATTTGGTTTGAAATAAATTTTTCTTGATTGAAAAGTGTTCAAATATTGTGTTTCAAATTTTTTCTTCTCTGAATTCAACTGGTGCAAAATCCATCTTTTGATACAAAATTCATCTTTTATCGTAGAAAAATCATCTTTCTGAGTTGAAAATTAACTTTTTTGTTAAAAATTCAACTGCTTTTGATTGAAAATTCAACTCTTTTGATGAAATAATAATTTTTGGTTACTTTCTTTATGTTTATTATTAATAATATATATTAATATCAATAATATTACACATTATATCAATGACTTACAAATCGATAATTATAATTAATTAATTATTTCTGCAGTTCAAAAAGGTCTGCTTTAAATGTTAGCTAGATTTTAAAAATGCTATACTTTCAAATTTAATGTCTAAGTTGTTGTTCAATAATAATATTAACAAAGAAAAAACTATTATAATTTTTTTTCAAATAAATGTATAAGGTTATGAATCTCAAATTGGTACATTTGAAAGTCTGTACACTGCTCAAAAGAAAATATAATGTGTGCTCTAGGGCAGTCCAAACATTCAATTTTCGATTTTTTGTGAATACCCCCCCCCCCCCTGTTTTTTCCTTTTCCGGAAAAAGAAAATTGGTATTTTTTCTTTTTTTTTTCAATGTTAACCCGTGCCACTGGACTCTTGAAATTAACATGGGGTTCAAAATGGGAAAAGCTCGGTTATAAATGATATATAGTTTCTGAATTTCAAGATTAGTACTTCTTGTTTAATATATTTTGTAATTATTTAAACAATTTTCATTTGTCTCAACATTTTTTTTTTCTGAAAATCGTGAAAAGTTATTCCTTTCTGGGGGTGATTTTAAGAAAAAAAGACTATACTTTACTTAGAGCAATTAAATTTAATTGTTGAAACAAATTATTATTCTTCATAGATTTATATTGTTACATTTTCTTTACCTAAAAAGACGAATTTTCAACAGCATACATGAATTTTACACCAAAATTTCAATTCTTTACGCAATAAAAAAGTTAATATTCCACTAGCAATTTCATTATTTTAATCAATAGTTTAATTTTAAGCAAAATAGTGCAATTTTCTGAATTTAAAGATCTGTTTTCTTTGAAATATTAACAATTACATTTTTTGTTGAGAATTTGTTTATTATTGTTTGAAGATTGAACTATTTATTTAAAAATCAAACTACGTTAGTGAGAATTCAATTTTTGTTTGGTTAATGATTCATCATTTCAGTTCAAAATTCATCTCTTTAGTTGAAAATGTCCAGAAAAATCACGTTTTACAGGGAAAAAATTGTTCAAACGAATAAAATTTTTTTAAAATAATTGTCAAATATTGTTAAAAAATATATTACACCACAAATTTGTCAATTTTGTCAATAATTCTAGAAAATAATAAATTTTGACGATCTCAAGTAGAAAAATTTGTTCAAACAACAAAGTTGAGGAAATTTAAACTTTGAAATTACACTGACCATTATACTGACCGTCAGACGGATCATTAAACTGACCATTATACTAATCATTATACTGACCATCATACTCACCATCATACTGACCATTATACTGACCATTGTACTGACCATTAGACTGACCATTGGACTGTCCATTATACTGACCTCTATACTGACTATTATACTGACCATCATACTGACCATTATACTGACCATCATACTGACCATTATACAGACCATTATACTGACCATTGGACTGACCTTTAAACTGTCTATTAAACTGACCATTATACTGACTATTATACTAACCATTATACTGACCATCATACTGATTACGATTTGATTTTTTATGTGTGGTCAGGAATGATATGGAGGAATCACGTTAGATATTAAAAATAAAAAAGCTAGGAACCCGGCAGCAATCCACGGATTTCTAAATTTTAATTTTTTTAAATGAGTAATTATTAATTCACTTTATTCAACTAAATAAATGATAAATAATAAAATAAAGACAATAAAAAATAAATGATAATAAATATAATAAATATAATATAATATATATGTATAATAATATAATAAATAATAATGAATAATAATAATAAATAATAATAAATTATTAATTCAAATATTACCTTTTGCATTTTGTTGCTAAAATTATATAATGAAAAGTTAAGAAAAACGGACATCATTGCCAATTGTTATTTATTTATTTAAACAAACAGTTATGAGTTATTTCGTTTTGCATATACAACTATTGCATCAAAAATGCATTTTTCCAGTTGAAGATTCATTAGTGTATTTAAAAAAACAATGTCTCTGCTTCAAAATTTAACTATTTTGTTGAAAATTACTTTTTTTAAATTAATTATGTTTTGTTAAAAATGTATCTTTTTGAGTAAGTTTTGGTTTTCAAAAATAATTATTTCAACTTAAATAATGCAATGAAATTATTGAAAAATATTCCTAAAACCATGAAAAATCTTTTGAAATTTTTAAATATATCTTTCTAAATAACAAAAAATGTAAGAAATATAAATATTGTACAAAGGAATTTTTTTTAGTTTTGAAACATTAGAAAAAAAAAATTGAATTGCATTTATTAAAATTAAATTTGAAATAAATTCTGGGTAAAGATTTATTTCAATTAATTATAATGTGAAACTTAAAAATTCCAACAAAATTCAAATTCACAAAAAGCTTTTTGTGAATTTTGAAAGGTTCCCAGGCAGAAATATTATATATAATAATCAGATGTTTTATACATTTTTTATATAAAACAAAATGTATGAAACAAATGAATATTATATATAATACTTCACACTATATATACTGGTATATAAACTATATATCATATTTCCACCTGGGTTTCAAGAGAGTTGAAACTTTATTAAGCTTTTCAGGAAAAATATATTGATTATTTATGTTGAAAAATTATTATTATTATAATAATATATAAAAATATTTTTAAACAATTCGAAAGATTTTTTGAATTATAAACAAAGTGTTTCGAAGATTGCAAGAAAAATTTTTAGGGTTCAAAGGGTTTAAAAAATTTCAGGAATAATTCCAGTAATTTAAAAAGATATTTAGGAATTTAAGAAGTATTTAAGAGATTTCAAATATTTTTAAACTTTAAAAGATTTTCGAAGAGTTATCAAATATTTCTTTTATAATACCTTTGTGTTTGGTTAAAAATCCTTCTATTTGTTTAAAAATTTATTTTTTTGGTCGAAACTTCATTATTTTAGTTCAAAATTTACCTCTTTTCTTGAAAATGTAACTATTTTATTAAAAATTCATATATTTTCTTGAAATTGCGCCTCTTCTGCCAGAAAAATAATCTTTCTGGCAGAAGATTTACCCATTTTTTTGAAAATTCATATTTTTGGATCAATTTTAAAAGTTTTCAAAGAAATAATTTTTTTTTAAGTTTCTTAGTACAATTTAAAATTTAAAAAAAAAACGTTATATTTGAAAGAATTTTCAAAAAGATTTTTTTGATTGTCAGAAAAGAAGCAGGAAGATTTGAAAAAAATTGGAAAATATTTTAAGAAATTGAAAACAAAATATGAATTTTTGAAGACTTCAAAAAAACGGCAGAAGCTTTTTCAGAATTTTGAAAGTTTTCCAGAAAACTGAAACTTTTTTTAAGATTCCTACGAAAATGTACAACGATTTTTTTTCCTAAATCAATTTTACAAGAATATTCAAAAAGATTTTATTTTGTATGAAAAATTAGTTTCCTCCTTGAATAAAAATTTTTTATTTTTTGAAAATTAAACTATTTCTGTTGAAATTCATGTTTTCGATTAGGAAATTCGTCAATTTTGGTAGAACTTTGATTTTTTTGTTTGCTAAAAATGCAGGTATTTGGTTAATAATTAATTTTTTTTGGTTGAGAATTCCCCTATCTTGTTGAAAATTTCTATTATTTGGAGGAATTCAACTCTTTTTGAATTAAAATTAAAATATTTGTTGAAAATTTGTATTGTATTGTATTGTTAAAAATTTGTTTGAATTAATTTTAAAAGAATATTGAAAAAGATTTATCAAGTTATCAAAAAAGAATCTGGAAGATTTAAATATAATTTTCTCAGTTGTGAAAGATTTTCAAAAAAATTTTGGAAAAATTCCAATCATTTCAAAAAGATATGTAGAAGTTTTGAAAACATTCAAAAAATGATTTGAAATTTGAAAAGATTTCAAGAAATTAAAGAAATATATATAAATTTGTAAGATTTCACAAAAAAATTCAGCAGCTCTTTAAGAATTTTGAAAGTTTGCAAGAGAATTATAATTTTTTTCAGATTCCCAGAAAAATTTACCATAAAGAATCATTTTTCTCCTTAAATTATAATTTTGTTGAAAATTAAAAACTTTTTCTAGTTTAAATATCAAAGAGAACATTTTTCGTCGATAATTCATTTATATTTGGTTGAAGATTCTTCTTTTTCTGTTGAAAATTCATTATTTCAGTTCAAAATTCATCTCGAATTTGATCTTTTATTGTTAAAAATTCAACTATTTGGTAAAAAAATTAACTTTTTTGTTGAAAATTCATATTTTTTACTTAAAAAATTTCACTGTTTTGTAGAAAATTCGTTTCTCTGGAAAGAAATTTTATCTTTGTATGTTAAAAATGTAAAAGTTAAAAATTCATCTTTTTGCCTGAGGATTTACCCATTTGGTCGAAAAGTCGTATTTTTTGATCAATTATGAACGATTTTAAGGAAATTAAAATTTTTTAAGATTCCTAGGAAAATTTGAAATATTATTTCTCCCAATTTCAAAGGAATATTTGGAAAGATTTTTCAAATTTTCAAAAAAGGATCTGAAAGATGAAAATCTAATTTTTTTAGTTTTGGAAGATTTTAAAAACACTTTGAAAAAATTCCAATAATTTTAAAGAGCTATATGAAAGGTTTGAAAACACTTCAAAAATGATTTAAAATTGAAAAGATTTTAAGAAATTGAAAACAATTTATAGGTTTTGGAAGATTTAGAAAAAAGGGCAGAAGCTTTTTCAGAATATTCAAAGTTTCCGAAACAATTGCAATTTTTTAAGATTTCCAGCTCATAAAGAGAGCAGACGTGTCCATGAGAAGTATATGAATATAAGCTGTCTTCGAAATATATGATATTTTTATTCTTATCCATTGCTAAACCTCCAACAATA
Organism: Andricus curvator; assembly: GCA_932195095.1. NCBI lineage: Eukaryota > Metazoa > Arthropoda > Insecta > Hymenoptera > Cynipidae > Andricus > Andricus curvator. The sequence goes on from CAKNYM010049009.1 coordinate 37,597, forward strand.
AGAATATTCAAAAATATTTTGAAAGATTATTTAAATTACCAGAAAAATATCTGGAAGCTTTGAATGTAATTTTTTAATTTTCGACAGATTTTTCAAAACTTTAAGGAAAAATTCCCATTATTTTTAAATACTTTTGGAAGTTTTGAAAAAATGTTTGAAACAGAATAAATTTTCTAGAGGTTTCCGAAATTGTTAAAAAAGATTCTGTAAGATTAGAGGAAATTTTAGAAATAATTATAGTCAGTTTAATATTCTGCTATTTCTAGATATCTCTGAGGTTAAACCGAATTGTTCCTGAAATATAATAAAATCCTGTAAAATAAAAAAACCTCCAATAGAATTTTTCTAGATAAGTTTTCGGCATATCTGAAATTATCAAAAATCTTTTTGAATCTTTTTAAAGACTGAAATTTTTTTTTAACCTGATAATTTTTTTCGTGTAAATTAATAACGTTGAAAAATTCAACGTTTTGAAAATCTTATTTTTCAGTTCTGACTTTATCATTGCATGACGAGATGGCTTTTGATTTCAACACCTACATTCCAAAGGGATCATTTTTAGCGTGAATAAAGTAAAGTTAAATAGAGGAAGTGTATGAATGATTCTTGTTTCTCCATTTAGAAGCAGTCGTTTGTGACCGCCTCATTTTTTGAAGGTGACGTGACCCATTTTCATATATGTTTTTTTTTAAATGTAGACTTAATTGAAGAATAATAAAAATAATTGAAGGTAAAAAATTCCTTTACCCATCGAAAGTATTTCATATTTACTTTATTGATGGTCAGTATAATGGTCAGTATAATGGTCAATGTAATGGTCAGTGTAATGGTCAGTGTAATTGACAGTGTTAATGGTCAGTAACGGTCGAACATGAACGATAGCAATGAATAATAATCATATTGTGTCTTTTTTTCGCATTTTTTATTACGACTTATAAAACAAAATTGAAAAAAAAGCCTGAAAGAAATATCAGGAAAAACCGGATAATCGATTTTGCGGTCCTTAGGCCGGTTTCTTCGTTCCACTTCACATATAATAAAATTCCGCATAGACACGATATTGAGTATTTTAATGAATTATATATTTTCATACAAAGCAGGATCTGTACCCTATTTCAAATACTTTCTAGTTGATAATTCTAATGAAATAATTAAAAGAAGAAAAAAATCTGATTTTTGAGGAATCTTATACTTCAATTTCAATTCTTGGCAAGGAAAATAAATTTCATAATTTGATATTTGATCAAAGTGATATTTTGGATTTTACCTTTTACTTGAGCCATTCAACATTAAAAACTGATCTTTATAAAATATTTCCATAAAAGCACGCTAAATTTATGGTTGAGAATTAATGTTTAATCAAGAATGTAACTCTTCAATGTTATGCTGAAAATTGAAATTTCATTTATTGGGGAAGAATTAATTTTTTAAATTAAAAATTTAAATTTTCTATTTATTGTTAAAAATTGATATTTTTTATTGAAAATAGATCTTTTCTATCTGAAAATTCAAATATTTGGTTGAAAAGCCTTCTTTTTATCGAAGATGTATCCTTTTTGGTTAAAAATGAAACTGTTTGTTTAAAAATTATTACTTTTTTGTTTCAGGATTCAACTATTTTGCAAAAATACTTTTTTTTGTCGAATTTTAAATCGCAATTTAATTATTTTAATCAATAGTTTAATTTCAAAGCAAATAGTGTAATTTTTTAATTATAAAAAATCTGTTTTCTTTGAAATATCAACAATTACATTTTTTGTTTAGGAGTTTATCTATTATTGTTTAAAAATTCAAACTATTTATTTAAAAATCGAACTACCTTAGTAAGAATTCATTTTTTTTGGTTAATGATTCATCATTTCAGTTCAAAATTCATCTCTTTAGTTGAAAATGTCCAGAAAAATGACGTTTCACAGGGGAAAAAATGGTTTAAATTAATAAAAATTGTTTAAATAATTGTCAGATATCGTTAAAAAATATATATCTCCCCATATTTGTCAAATATGTCAATAATTCTAGAAAATAATGAATTTTTATGATCTCAGGTAGAAAAATTTTGTTTAAACAAATGAAAATTGGTTGAAGAATTACAGAATATGTTAAAGAA